>PQWD01001021.1:0-88637 GCA_019425675.1 Leucinodes orbonalis
GGGGCAGTACAAATTTGTGTGCAATGACATGTCTGTTTGTAATTGTTTGGGTGTTTCCTATGTATAATATGAATGTATTAAAAAAAATATATAAGTATGTTTATCCGTTGTTTAGTACCCATAATACAGGCTTCAAGCTTACTTGGTTCTAGATGGCGCTTTTACTTATCCTAGTGCATTGATAGACAAACATTTTGATCACGATCTGTGTTCTAGACGCTTCTCTAGCGTGTTTTTCAGGCGGAAAAGACGGTGACATGTTCTGCACTACGAACCTTGACTCGTCATACCAATAGCTATGACTGCAATAGCTATTGGTGACAAAGATGACCTCCTATCACTGACAGAGTTAGCGTCTTTCTAATAAATGAACGTAGCGTTCGTAATCGAATTATGTGCAGACTACAAATTAACCTTAAAACTTTTTCTAAATTTGGGAGATGTGGTAGTTTACGTTTAGATGGTAAGGGATTTGACCTGCAACACTGACGTATTAACTTAACTGGTGTGATCCGTGATTCAAACATTGTCTGACGTCATGTTTGAATCACTGATCAAGCGAATTCGATGAACAGCTCGGTGTACAACTTTTAATTTATTGCTTTGTGAGGCAACGGGAAAATTTTTACTTGATGGAACGGAAACTGTCTCTTCGACTGTTTTCTACTAAATAAAGACTAATTTACAATAACAATTTATAAATATAAACTCTCTATTCGAAATAAATTGGAAACTCGCAAGTCGACGACTTTACACGAATGTCTGAGCTACCGCTGAAATTTTTACAGACAGAACTGTGTGTAGAAGCGCATTCAAAAATACAACACATGTTCACGTACTTTTAAAATCACAGTATACTTTTATGTCAGAGTAAGTACTTGATGTTAAGTTATATTTCCACAGCAGACGTAAGTAAGCAGAACAAGAAATAAATTATGTCAAACTTATCTCTATAACTTACTATTAATTTCACCCTATGAAAGTCATTACTGATATAGGTCAATTTAGATGACAGATTTTCAACTTACTCATTCAGCTTTCATCAAAACAATCTTTGCTAAAACTATGACCAAACATCTGTTTATCTATTTGACCACCTATGTCTAACAAATAAATGATTTCATTTCATTTCATTTCGCAAATTACGAGTTAACGCTATTCAAGATGCGGTCTTTAGCAATAAGTAAGACCAGTGCAACTTATTGCTCCGGGAAACTTTTTCGGTAACTTTAATAAATTAGGTCCCACCAACCGTCGGTGGGGACCACAGATTTCCCAATACAGGAGATGGGGCAAGCCGCATTTTTAAGTGCGACAAATGTAAGCTCAACGAGCATACACTGGCTGCCAGTTTACGCTCTGTGAGACGGGTCAAGACGCACGAATATTAGAAGAAATACCCGTTTTTTCCCAAAATGCCATCCTGTGCATTTGTAACATGCCATCATCGCAATGAATCAGTAAATTTACCAAGAAATATAATAACTTTTCACAGGTAAGAACCGAAAAGTAATTGCGACACTGGGACTGCCTATAAACTTGGGGGCTTGTCCAGTCTAATTGTATATTCGGATGTCTGTGGTGGGGACGTTTAATGAGCTAATGATGATGATGATGAAAAACATTTCATGTAAAATGTCGCCAGGACGACCTATGTGATCGTCTTGGCAACAACAGGTAAGCACTGTGTAAAATATATCAGATCTCATGTAGAGGTAAGCTTCTGAATCTACACGGCGTAACTCTGCTGACCCTTAAATCAACATATTCTACAATTGGGTTGTAAGATTTTACCCGAACAAATATACATTGCAAGATAAATAAAAGCTTGTAAAAAAAGGAAATACAATACATAACGTGCCTAATATCATTGGTTTAATGACTATCGACCTCAAGCCGTAAACATACCAAAATCCATTTACATATTTGCATATCAGTTAAATTATTTAAATTAACCTTAACATTTGTTTAGGATTATTTATTTTTATTCGGGCGAATACAACTTCAAAGATACCATTTACGGTCAAACAATCCTGCAGGTTGTTTATTCAAATTAAATTGATGAAACATTATAAACAAATTATATTAACAGATTCAATAACATACTTATCATGAGATTGCAAATTGACCGGGACGTTAGGATGAATAATGAAAGATCAATTCAATGCAACATCCTCGAAATGGAGGGGCTCTTCTTAATCAATTATTTTTTAGAAGATGGAACGATGTATATTATAAGATGTCTCAGTGATCAAACTGGCAGTGATCACCGACGTGTCCTAGGCATTATGTTTTTGTTCTGAAAGGTCTCAGGATCTACGCGATCTGAGAATAGTATATATTAAGCGCTCCAATCTCGAACTTCAAAATCGATTTGATTCGCTGGAAACCACTGGCGACGTGATGTGATAACCGAGAACGTGGTAAAGACAGTGTGTACACTGGATCGCAGGTTTTTTCTTTAAAAAACGAGCGAAGGCGTCCAAATTTTCTTCCGAAACCCTGGATGAAAAGAGGTTGAGATGCCTTTTACTGGTATTGCTTCGCCGGAATATCAGGCTCTGACCTAGCGGATACGCAAACGCGTTCTCAGAGATATCCGCTGTTTCAATACAATGAATAAACAAATAAAATATCCATTGACATTCACACAGTGACATCTAGCCCCAAGTTAAGCGTGAAACTTGTATTATGGGTACTAAACAACGGATAAACATACTTACATACTTTTTTTTTGTAAATACATACATATTATACATAGACATGTCCATGCACAAAATTTGTACTGCCCGGGGTTCGAACCCGGAACCCTAGGTGTTGCAGCCGACGTCTCAACCGCAACACCAAATGGATCGTCAGTACAAGCTTCATTAAGGACTTTTTTGAGACCCAAAGTTTGGGACATTTCCAAAAAATTTTTGGAAAGATTTGTTGGGAATTTTTCCAAAAACCACTTGGCTCCCACGTGGTGAAGCTCATGACAGCAGACGGCCAATTACTCACACTCGCCCGTAGATCCTGGAAGAGGTTGAGATCCCCCTAACTTCTGTCAATATTTCCCTTACCGTTTTCCCGTTTCCCGAGTGTCTATGGGTGGCAATATTATTTACAACTAGCTGTTTCCCGTGGTATTACCTGCGTTATAAGATATTCTAACTCAGTAAAAGATAACCTATAATCGCTTCGTCAAGTCACGAGACGCGCGGCCGCCACGCGGTAAAACATTGCTTTATTTATTTTTAATAAAAAGTAGTGTCTAAAATAGAGCGTCGGTGGCTCAATGGTGTGGACTGTCGCCCTCCTACCGGGAGGGCTGAGGTTCAAATCCGACACGTACCAATGTGTTTTCGAATTTTCGAAAATATATGTACGTTATCCGACGCTCTTACGGTGAAGGAAAAACATCGTGAGGAAACCTTCATGCACGCCTGCGAAGAGATTCGAAGGTTGTGTGTGAAGTCGTCCAACCCGCACTGGGCCCGCGTGGACGACTAAGGCCTAATCACCCTATACGGGTAGGCTCGTGCCCCTCGGTGGGGACGTTTAATGAGCTGATGATGATGAGTGTCTAAAATAAAAGTAGCCTATATGTTTGCTTAATACATAAGCTACCTGGCAAAAAAAGTCCCGTCCAAATCCATCCAGCCGTTTCAGAAATTACCCGGACATACAGAGAGAGAGAAGAGAGAGAGAAGGTGAGGAAATACTTCACTCCAGAGCAGCTCCTTACTTTGTACAAGGCACAAGTGAGACCTTGCATGGAGTATTGTTCTCACCTTTGGGATGGCTCAGCTAAATACCAACTGGAAACTTTAAATACCATTGAGAGACGAGACGAGAGATTAATAAGTAACAGCTCTTTGTCAAAGTATCGGTTGCAAAGTCTAAGCCACCGGCGTAGGGTTGCCTCTTTGTCGTGCTTCTATAGGTTGCACTTCGGGGAGTGTGCGCAAATATTGCATGATATTGTCCCGCCGAGTCCTTTCTTTCATCGGTCTACCAGGCAGATGGTGAAGCGACATCCATTTATAGTAGAAATGAATCCATTTATTATTCGCGCTGCAAACTGTGGAATTCATTGCCAGCTTATGTTTTTCCTGAGGTGTACAATTTGGAGGTCTTCAAGTCGAGAGTAAATAGGTTTCTTCTAGGTCAGCGTGCTTCATCCTAGACATCGTCGATATTTAACACCAGACAAGCGTTGTCAAACGCTGGCCTTTTTAATGTAAAAAAAAGACCGACAGACAGGCACACATTTTTTTTGAACTATTATTTTGGGATATGTACCGTATATATTCACAAATATGAAGAAAAATATAATATTTCAATGTTACCAACAGACACTCTAATTTTATTTATATGTATAGATCAAGTGTCTCCTTAGCACGTTCCGACTTATGAAATAAACAAGCAAACAGAAATTTGGCGATCGCGCGTTTTTATTTGATCAGCAAAATATCGAATGTTATCAATATCCCAGTCACCATTCTGAAAGTTACACGCTATGAGCTTTGTATATATATTTAAGCACTGTTGTTATACAGAATGGGTTACATACAAGTTCAAATTTGAGCGTTTTTTATTCAAACTCATAAAATAAAATGAAGTTTAAAATATTAATGGCTGCTATACGCTTGGGGCAATGTGGGATGTGTTTACACGTGACGATTTATTTGGCATCACACTGATTGCGTTTTTCACTATACAGAAAAACTTTCGGTATGTGAAATAATTATGTGTTGTTGAAACGAAACATTGATATATTTTTGTGACCCCCTTTATGTCCCATTGATTTGGTGGTATCAATATTAATCTTATGGTCTGATCCGAAAAAAGATTAGAAGTATTCTCTTAGCTTAGGAAATGTTGACATTGAACCTACATGTCGTAGAACTCGTGGCTAACTATCAACTAAAAACATATATCAACAATATTTTTATTACTACAATTTATAAAAAGGCGCAATAAGCATATTCTAAAGCAGACAAAAGTAAAATCCTTTATCGTTTGTTAAATAAACAAAGTTATTTTTACGACCGCACTGTGTAAATCCCGGCTCGCTGCGTCTGGGATTCGCTGGCCAATTTGTATGAATTGTATGAGCCGGTTAATGATTGCGAAACCTTTTATTCGGCGATGATTCGGTCTGTGTATGAAACTGATAAGGCACGTACGCCTTGTAATTTGTTTGTGTTGTCGGGATCGGGTGGTGTAAACCGTGCTCTGGTTATTTGTTAATAGTGCTTTAGCTATAGGATACGATGTATTTGTTCGGCGAGGTTTTAGCATGATTGTAGGGGAATTTATTTGTATAAACTGTGTAGTTTTTATTTAAAAAAGATACATCGCTATATAAATTCTTGATAGTTTCTCATTTACGATTTCTACTAGATATGAGATGTCAGATGTTAGAATAGAGTGGTCCCTAGTAGAATGGGATATCCGCGTTTTTTGTTTATTTGTAATTTAATGCGGATCTTATCATGTACTTAATGAAGGTATATAAAATTTACAAAGCTTAACTTTTGAGTCTTGTATTTTACAAAGAGAGGTTGAATCAGAATCGTTTGAGAACTTTTACAAAACGTTGACACATTCAAAAGCTCCAAATTTTAATTTTGTCCCTTAGTGAAAATACGAATTATAACTTTCATATACAAGTACCATTTGTCTTTGTAGTGCAAAATCAGACAGCCGCTTACAGACTCAATAATTATCCAATTTGTAGTGAATTAATCAAGCAACTTACGTTACGTAATCGTATCAAATAGAAGCCATTAATACACCAGTACTGAACCATACAATTACATTATAATCCAATGATGTAAAAAGTATAGATTCGTGATATGCTCACAAAATAATCGAAAAAAGTGTTCCGAATGCAGCGACAGCACACATACACATATTTCGAATTTCGAACACATTTACCTAAACAAAAGAGTACAAACTGTACTCCCTTCGGCGGTTCGTTTTTGAGGCAGGGATGGCGTATCTACCTTTATATATACAGAATATCATTGTTATAATCAGGCAAAACGTAATGCGTCGGAATATAATAGACATCCGATTAAGTTACTGCCGCAAATTTAACGTCATATTTCGAGAATTTGACAAAAAAATTCACGAATCCTTAACATACTATACTGATTGCATTCTCATTTTTTTTCTAAATAATAAAAATAACATTATAAATAAAAAATACACCTTGAGCTATATATTTATTTCGTATTATAGCTGTATAAATAATAATAATTATAGCTGTAGGGCTTGCCACATTAGATTATTTATTAACACATTTTGTGTTTTGACGACCCATTTGGTGTTGCGGATGAGACGTTGGCTGCAACACCAAGGGTTTTGGGCAGTACAAACATTTGTGTGCATGAACATGTCTGTTTCTAATGGCTTGGATGTTTGGTTGTGTACAATATGTAAATACATACAAAAAAAGGTTCGTATGTTTATCAGTTGTTTAGTACCCATTTTACAAGCTTAATGCTTAGTTTGGGGCTAGATGAGGCTGTGCGAGTGTCTGATGTTTATTTTATTATATTTACCAATTTATATCACGACGATAAAAGTCACAAGCAATTCTTAGTTAAGAATAATTAAATATTAGTTGCAAGGAGTCTCTTGTTGTTACAATGTCAATAATTCAGCCCGAAATACAGTTGTGCTAAAGGTAGGATAGGTAACATATATTATAAAGGCACTTAAGTTTATTTTAAATAGAAAACGATTAATAGAATTTTAAAATATATGACGTCACAAAGACAAATTTCGTTATGTTTAAACTTAAGGGAACCAATAATGAAATCCAGTGAAGAAAATTCAACAAAAACAATTGGTAGGTGGAGATGACGGCAAAACTCAAAAATTCTTTAAAGTCCTCCAAAATACGTATAAGTTAACTAGGTCTTCGTTTAACTAATAATTGCATCTAAAGATTTTCGAAAACCAACCTTATAAATGAGCAGTCAAAATTTCCAATTTAATTTTTAACAAGCAATCAAAATTCTGAATCAAGTCAAAGTAAATGGAACCTCATGCGGTTTGGCCGCAACATAACAGGGTATTGTTTGCGTGTGATGATATAGATAATAGTATGCTTATATTAACAGTGTTAACAAGCTACGTGGCTGGTCAGGTATGGGCAAATATTTGTACTAGAACTGGCTTGTCATCGCCCCTACTTCAAGCTCACGTGAGCTCTTTCGAGTAAGTTGTGATTATTTCAATTATTTTTTTGGAAGACTTCAAAGTGGATCACTCGTCATTTTATGCACGTAAATAATTCGGAATTATTTCGTCAGACCTGTTATCCTTAATCAAAGAGCGAGTTTTCACGACGTCGCAGAACGCATTTCCTTGCCTTCTACATAGTATTCTAAAGGCCACGTATTGGCATATTCTGAGAAGGCAGCCTTTGACTCTTTAAAAACGTTTTTATTTTTAATCATAACCTGTAAAATCTGTATGTTTATGTAACAAAAAATAATCTCAGAACTATTTCACGCTCTAATGGTGTTCATTGAAGTTTTTCTCTGATTCCACTATTTACACCAGAGACAATAGATGTTGGGTCTCATAACCCCAGTAATTCTACTAGCTACAGTGCCCTCATCCCGAAACACAAAAGTGCATAACACTTCTGTTTCACGGAATGATATTTGGCACTGCGGTGGTACCTACCTAGACGACTCAGTATCGAATCTTTATGTTGTCTATAATTTTAATTTCAATAACTTAGTATAATTTAAGGAACCGGATCTTTAAATATAACAAATTGATCAGCGCTCACTCATCTTAACTGCTGCATTTCAGGCTTTCGAGCCTATTACAAAAGATGAGGAATAAGCTGTATTATTTTTGGGTGTTACAGTATATTCGGACTTTACCTAGAACGGTGGTATTAAAAAGTTATGTACAACATTACTTTATTTTCGCGATTGCTGGAACGAAAATAACATTTACCTTTAAAAATTAGGAATATCAGAAGTTTTGAAAACCTGTTTTGTGAATATTTTACAAGTCTTAATGTTCAGGCTTTTTGAGTAGAAAAGGTAACTTCAAATATTATATCCAAAACCTGGCTGGTTCTCTAAAATAACAAAAACAAAACAAAGTTTACGATAAAATAAAGTTACCCTTATGTATTTGGTAGATTGGTCAATTGGTTATTTAGTTTTAGAAATATTATTCTCTAATAATTAAATTTAGAAAACCATAGTAGTACCTCCTCAGTAAAGTCTCGTAACCGTATGCATTAAATAAACCCTGAGCAAGCAGCTTTGATTACTTAAGTCCGCTTGAAATTCCACCCTCAAACTTATGCCGTTCCCAATGGCAGTTAACATAGCACGAACAATGTCACTCTTTGTTTCGTTTCCAACTAACTAAGCATCACTAATTATTATTCAATATAAATAAAATTAGAGTGTCAGTTTGTATTGTTGTAATCACCTGTAGTTACTAAATGCTTGTGATATATATGCTGCATAAACATTGAGTGAATGGGGGAGACCTATGTCCAGCAGTGGACTGCGATAGGTTGAATAGAGTCAACATCGAGTGACAAAAACTTATAACACGAATCATGCGTTTACAAAGTCACAAAAAGAAGCTATTTTAAAAGTATCATCAGCTCATTAAACGTCCCCACCGATGGGCACGAGCCTACCCGTATAGGGTGATTAGGCCTTAGTCGTCCACGCGGGCCCAGTGCGGATTGGACGACTTCACACACAACCTTCGAATCTCTTCGCAGGCATGCATGAAGGTTTCCTCACGATGTTTTTCTTCAGCGTCGGATAACGTACATATATTTTCGAAAATTCGAAAATACATTGGTACGTGTCGGGATTTGAACCTCAGCCCTTCCGGTAGGAACAACAGGCCAATCCACTGAAGCGCTTTTTTTTCAAAGCATCAAAATTCATATTTTTAGTTTAGTATTTTTCATTATTTTTTATTATATTTTTGTATATTTTTTGACGTTCATAAGTGCTTTTTGTAAGCCTAATTTGAATAAAGGATTTTGAATTTGAATTTGAATTTGAAGGAAGGCACAACACTGAGCCACCGACGCTCTTGTTAAAAGTAAAATATATTGCAATTTTAAAATTAAAATCAATATATTCCTCGTTAGATTTTTTTTCCTAATAATACTTTCAATATAAACTCTGCAAAACAACTGTTATCAAAATGATATTCTTGAAGTTTACCAAAATAATATTTTACTGCAAAATAATTTTTATCAAAAGCCCAGTCACTTTCAAACGCACTTTCGTTCAGTCAAATATTCTCCATTTAAAATGTTGCTTGGCGAGTGCGCCTGTCATTTGTCAACGATGCAATGAATCATAGTGACGTTATGAAAACATCACCTATCGCTGGTGGGCAGACTACCAAATGACTTTCTGTGACACCTAAAATATTACAAAACGATACGATAGCTAGAATAAATAAAACATCGTTTTTTGATTTTCACGTTGTAACGAAACAGTATGGTGACGAACAACTGCTTCAAAACGTAACGTGACGTTTTGTTACAATAGTTTTTGTATAAAAATATAATGATAACAAAGTTCAGCAGGCAATCTTTTACATGAAAACTTAGGTAAACAATTAACTAACTAGAAGCAACAACCCGCGGCAAAATCGCACCCATAGCGTCAGTTGGGCAAAATTTTCATTCTTAATCACGTCGCTTTCTACATCTCGTAGTGAATTAGTAGTATGCTCGTGTTGTAGATTCCCTTCCAATGGCGCGTTAAAGTAATAATTTGGTGTCATAAATATAACGTATGTGTCAAGCAGTTCGGACATTTTTTGGTTTATATTACTTCGTGATAGTGCATCTAGTTAGTTAAGTGTTTATATACAGGGTATATTTTAATTCGGGAGAATACCTTATACCGTGGGTAAAGCCGCGGGGTAAAGCTAGTCAAAATAATTGAACAGTTATGTCCGTATAATCCGTCCGTGCACGTTGATCGCCAACCCACACTTCGACACTAAAGATTTGCCGTTTCCGCGTGATTTGCGAGAGCGCCGCAGTTTTAATCCTCGTGATGAATTTTTCCCTTTTGAAACGGGACAGTGCTTAGTGCTATGATGAAGTATAATGGAGCGTATCGATTACGGCTCGCTCCGGCATTGATGAAATCCTTGCATGACTGATCTGGATGCTATGGAAATAGGAACGGTGAGATGTGTCAGTAGACTTTTAAATACTTGCATACGTTTACCTCGTTCAAATATACAGAGTTACTACACGAGTTTCTTGCCGGAGTCTTCTTGGTAGACAACAACTCTCCCAACCGGTGGTAGATTCATTAAATAAAATTTCTTGATGATTTAAAAGTGTCATTTAATGATTTATTTGAATAAAACGTTTTTGAGATTGAGTTTATGATAATTTTAGTTTTTTATTTATTTAAGGACAACCAGCATAACAAACGCTGATATTCACAATTTTAACTTCTAAGTAACATAACGAATCGCTGTTATACTTAAAGGCTGCCACAATATGCAATATATGTCTTTTAATAAAATACTTAAAATTTTAACAAAAGGGATGTGGATTGACAGATCAATTCAGATACACTTTTTCGCTTGATTTTCTGCTTAATATTATCTTGCTTATCATCTTTTTTTTCAGCATATCAATGCTGTGCGTGTGTTCAAACTAATGCCGGTGAAATTACTCGATTACGTTACCACACCTGAGGGACACCGTTAGCGTGGAAAACTCATCATAATCAGTATTTTTTTAATAACACTGCGTTTTGCGAAGCGTAAGTCAGTCTGTAAATCTTAATTCTGTATCTTAAGATCTTACCTTGACAACGAAAAAACTGCTACGTATATATTTTTTTGTTGAACAGATGTCTTACCTACGTCTTTTTTACGAAGAGACACTTTTTGCCACCAGGTGGGTAGTTAATTTAAATCCCGCGCTTTTTTAATCCCTGTATAATTACTGCACGAAAACCGGCCCCTATTCGCGTTAAAGGCATATACCTAGTCGCTTTTCTGCACAAACATATATAGCATATTTTTTTAGGCTGGAACCATCTACGATCGTCACTTGTTTGGTAAAGGTGTGAAAGCTATCTACACGTAACAGATACAAGTCCACCCGAACAAAAAGTTTTAAAACTTGCCTCCTATTTTTTCATAAAAGTAATAATGTATTAACACTGGTTTTTACTGCATTTCCATGAAACTAATTGTGAATCGCGCTTTCCAACATCCATCCTAGATCCGCGGAGTCTGAGCGAACATTGATTTGGTTTTATTAAAGCGACATCTGCGTCGCTCGCGAGTTTTACGCGCCAACTTGCCGGTATTACACGTAGATTTGCAACTTACCCGGTCATCCGTTACGATCGCAGTACAACATTAGCACGAGTTCAGCCAATTTATAAAAGGAATGGTGATGATATTTAATATAAAGGGATGGTGATGATATTTAATATTTCGACGACCCATTTGGTGTTGCGATTGAGACGTCGACTGCAACACCAAGGGTTCCGGGTTCGATCACCGGACAGTACAAACATTTGTGTGCATGAACATGTCTGTTTGTAATGATCTGGGTGTTTTCTATGTATAATATGTATGTATTTACAAAAAAATGTATATAAGTATGTTTATCCGTTGTTTAGTACCCATAATACAGGCTTCACGCTTCACTTGGGGCTAGATGGCGCTGTGTGAATGTCAGTGGATATTTATTTATTATTTAATATCTTTGGTATTGGCACAATTATCTTTGCTTTAATCAGAATGCCCGTAATGCCGCTTTCGTTCATTTTGATTTTGTTAGTCATTTTATTTTTTACCTACTAACACTGTAAACTAACTTCTTTTGAGACAAAATTGTTGCTAACGAACTAACATTTTAAGAACGTAAATCTGAAATATTTTTTTCTATAAATTCCATCGCACACTAAGTCCGGACTTAATGCTGGTTATGGAGCCTGAAGGCTTGTGTTTAGAATGTAATAAGTCCCAGCTTATTCATTATTTTCCATGACAATACAATTTGATGATTTAATTTTTGTCAGATTCATTCATATTTTAAAACTTCTTGATTAAAAAAATTATGACCCTTATACGTCGAAAAAAAAATATAATGCAAAACTATTCTTATAGCTAAAAGAGAGCGGCTTAAGCCGTCCACGACACAGATATTCCAGACCATTACAACTTGAACTGCCTGGGGATCGAACCCAGAACCCTTGGTGTTGCAGTCGTCGTCTCAACCGCAACACCAAATGGGTCATCAAAAATAAGAGCAAATAATTTCAAGTTGATAAAACAAAAAGACCCAATGGTTGAATTTGAAACTCCACATTCTTTAGAAACCATGAGTATTCGCGATCCCGACTCCACCCGCTCCTTTTACTGGTTCTATCAACTTTCCACCCCATAAAAGTCCCTCAGGAGCCATTGATTGCCGTCGCAGATTTCGGTGAATTTGCATTTTATAATTAAAGAATTAGATCCGCAGTAAGAAGCGGGCCCGCTTTATTTACATCGCCCCAGCGTTTACATTTTAATGATGCCTTTTGTGAATGGAGCGCCGTAATCAGTTCCTTGGTAAGTGGTTATGAGATGTCCCCTGCCAAGTTTACTGCACGGCTCCGAGCGGATTTTTAAGTGGATGATAATTATTGGTGTTTTTATAATACAGGTAAGCAACGAGCAGACAGCGTATCTCTAATCGGTTATACTAATGAACTTATTAGGTGATGGATTTGATTCTGAGTCGTCTAGGTACAACTGCAGTGCCAGATATCGTCGCATGAATTTGGTGTGATGGCTTTTACGTTTCGGGATGAGGCCAGTGTAGCTAATGAAATTACCCGTTGTATGAGACCTGTGAATTTACCGGATGTGTGGTTAAAATAATATTAAAAATATTCTGGTCATTAAAAATAATTATAAAACTACTGTCCAATTTTAACAGCATTGTTACGCTGCACGTACCTGTTATTCGGTTTTCCAAATGGAACTTTTAAAAGATCCTCTTGTTTTATTATTTATTTCATATATCTTCCGAATCATAAACATAGTACAATGAACTGAGAAATCTCAATCAGAAATATAAAAATGCAAAAAGTAAAAAAACTGCATTTTATTCATTAGCAGCAAACAACGCGCAACGAATGTATTTATATAAAAATCGTTGTCACAATACATTAACAACACTTTTGTATGATTCAGTACAACACTAAACTTAATAATATGGAAACAGTTACCATAAATCAACAATTAAATATGTATGTTTGTTCGAGCCGCGCCAGAATACGCCGTGATACTTTATTTACACCATCATTCTCATTTAAAGCGCGCAAATAAAAAAGTGTTCCCATAAAATCTTTCCCCTACATAATACAAACTAAGTGAATTTATCACGTTGGCTGTATGAAACGTCGTATAAAATATTTAAGCAAAAGGGCTACAGTAAAGTTGATGCTGACTTTAGATGTGAAAAATGAATGATATACTTGGTCAATTATTCGTACTTCGAATTAAAATAAAAACATAGACCTCACATCTGTCGTCTCCGTTGTCGGCCGTAGTGCGGCATTGATGGAGAATCATAACAGTCTATCATTTGTTTATTTTCGTTTAAACTCTGTCATGGTCGGGAGTATCACTTACCATCAGGTGAGCGCACTGACCGCCCTCTACATTCTGTAATATATAAAAATCTTGAAAAGAAATAAAGTCAAAATTGTATCTATTCCAACATCGCCAAATCCACTGTTTTCGTATCCCACGCAATTCAAAACTCTAAATCATGCAATCAACCCTCGGAGAAGGGACTAAAAATAAAAGCAGCTTACATCCCGTTTGTCTGAAAGGAGGGCCCTACGGTATGCACCCAATATATTGTGCGTTGCCTATAAATAATAAATCATAATATACTGCCGCGTGGCGGACGTTAGCAATCGGCTTGTCTCTATGAAAACTGCAAGACAATTTGGGATCGGTATGTACGAGTATGAGTTAATCGTAAGAAAAAATGATATATTTTATTTAAAAAATGAATAAGAATAAGAATCTTTATTTACAAGAAACACGGTACATAATTATAAAGTTGTCATACATAAAAAATGCGTTCTACATGTTTCGCCTAATAAAAGGCATGTAAAAAGTAAATAAAAACATAAATTTGGTTGCTTTCACACACAAATAATAATTAGCCAAGAGTACCAACTAAGAATTCATTTACACTGTAGAGATTATGTTTCAATACCCATAGGTATAGCTTCTTACAAAACAATGAGCGGCTTAAGAATTTAAATGCTACCGGTATTTTATTATATATTTTAACACACATATTTAAGATACTTTTTATATATAAACTAGTTCTGGGGGCAAACCTTAGTACAAGTCGTCGGATTTTACTAAAACAGTACCTTCAAAAAATTATACTCGTAACGGTATATTTTAATTACTCTCTTTAACAGCTTCAGCGGAGTTATGAATTGCCGGACCGAGTAGTGTTATGCTTGAGGCAGCTAACACACTAAGGGTTCCGGGTTTGATTCCCGAGTGCACCCATTTGAGTGCATGACAAAGTCTCTAACATTTTTTGTTACATAGTGAATAAGACGTTCATTTTGTTCCCCTGATGATAAGTAACACGCCTGACAATGACAGAACAATATTAAAGAAACCAATAAATGTACTCAGTAATTATTCTCCTATAATATGGTATTTTACTTACTTAGTAAATCGTATGTGCTTATTTATGCTTGGACAGACAGATACATTTTGGGAAATCACGATATTATACAAGTGTTGATTTCGTCATTTTGCTAATACTAGAACCACAAAAGGTGAAGAAATTAAGTCATATATATATAAAGGAAAATTTAGAGCAACTTGTTGGAAAATAAATACATATAAAAAATTAAATGCAGTTATTCTTAATAGTACTAAATTATGGAGTACATTTTCATACGAAAATTCCCCGGAATATCATTCGTGCTCCTCCGTCCATCTATTTACTAAGACCCCTTTAATACTTTCAGCACAACGGCAAATAAGATTCTTAGGGTATACCCTCCATGCCGCCGGTTTTCCTGTTAAAAAATGTTATTTCCCCAAAGAGATGTTGAAATAATAATACCCTATCTCGGCGTAGAATATGAGCAGCACCTGCGATGCGAAAAATAATGGAAGAGCCACCCTCATTTCACCATTGCTTTTTGCTTTATAGCGAAACTGCTTAGTACTTCTAGAAAAATGATTCATTTTCAAGCATATTTGCATTTTAAGCCTAGTGCTTAAGTGTATAAGGTTGCTGCATTATAGTCCCCATCGAAGAGCACGAGCCAACCCGTATAGGGGATTAGGCTTTAGTCGTCCACGTGGGCCCAGTGCGGGTTGGACGACTTCACTCACAACCTTTGAATCTCTTGGCACCCGTGCGCAGGTTTCCTCACGATGTTTTCCTTCACCGTAAGAGCGTCGGATACCGTACATATATGTTTCGAAAATTAGAAAACACATTGCTACATGGCAGGATTTGAACCTCCCGGTAGGAGGGCGACAGTCCACACCAGTGAGCCACCGACGCTCACAATGATGAATATTATATTATCAACTTCTAATAAGCATTATAAGTTCAGAAGACAAACGATAACACCTCAGAAATAAGCCACATAAAATTAACTATTACAAAAATAAAGAAAATAAAACCTTATTTTATTTCTGAGATAATACAGCTATATGCGTATTGCACGTTTATTTTATTGTGAATTTGACCAAAATGCTACGATCAGTTTATCCAAATACACTTGTAGATTACAAGTTGTACTAAGTAGTGGAGTTTTGAGTTAAAACATCTACCTAGACAATTGCTTTACACTTGATATTTGATTCTCACCCAACGCCTCCAAATTCTAATTAATGAATTGATCAAAATTCCCCCTTCATGAATATTACCAAAATGGTGCATTTATTAATTAATAACCCCTCGACAAGTCGTCACAATTAAATGCAAATAGTCGTTAACACTTGCACCCCCGCATTTGAGATAACTGAAGGGGTGACTGAGGTCATAATGAAACCCCTATGGTCCCATAGATCATGTTTGATGGTGCGATGGATTAGGGTGGCGTGAAATGAGGGAGTTGAAGTGGTGTTCCTTGATTTACTTTACAAATCGCTGGGGTAGATTACACACGATAAGACGCGGTGTTGAGACCTGATATGCGTAAAGGGTGCCTGAATTGGTAAGAGTTCAAATATTAAACGAGGGTTTACACTTTCTTCGTTAGTAGTTTAGGAATTTTCTATTTATTATATCGAATAATGACAGAGCAGTTCAAATCATACAACATAGTTTAGCAGATTAATTAAGCACACTGTTTTTGCAGGTGTCATTAGAGATTGCTTTTGTGTTTTAATATTCAGAGAACGGGCAGTAGCAAACCTTTTACTGTGAGTTTAATATAAGCAATATCCTCGATATATAAAAAAATAGCCAATCCACAGTAATTGCAAAGCGCCAAAATTAATCCTGCGTAAATCATATTGTAACCTAGGTAAATTTTACAAAATAAATAACTATTAGGCAGTGTTCGATGGATCATCAAGTTGAAGTGTTAGTGAACTGGCCGCTTATGCCACAGAACCGATGGCCGTTGGAGAAAATGAGTTTTGCAGGGGAGACTGCGTCTTGGAAAATATAGCAGAATATAGAATGACTTGCGGAAGGTAGCTGGTGCGGGCTGGATGGAAAGCAGAGGATCAGGATATGTGGCGTAAATTGATAGATATCTAAGTGGTCTGGAAATAGGACAAAAAGTTTGACGCTGAAATATTAGTGTAATTGGATATTTAATATGTAGATCGTCTACGAAAACGGATAAAGAATGACACAAAAGCACATAATACAAGATTCATAGAACAAACTTTAAGGTTATCTTTTCTACAAACTTATTTCTAAAATCAAAATTTATATCAGTAAAAACAAAATTGGCAAAACCTCTCGCTTGAAAACCACAATGACTTCAGTAAATCTGCAACCTTGTAGCGAATTCCAATTTCACAATGTTTAAATGCTGACAGGAATTAGGAATAAAAGAAGCAGAATGGAATATTGTGGAATACAGAACAGTGAAGGCAATAAATCGTCCGGGTACTCAAGACCAGAACACTTCAGCCGATGCCAACACTAATAAAGACTTAAAAGCAAACCCTCTATCCAGAATAGTAACCTTATCTCACTTAAAGTACATAGACAAATGAATGAGTCATTTGTCTATGTACTTAAGGTAAAATAAAAAAATAATTAACATGAAAAATATGAAAATGATAAATTTGCATTTTATTCCAAAATTGTTGGCTTAAAAATAATTAATGCAATCTATGCGATGTTGTATAAAGTTATGTAAAATCGTTACAAAACGTCGACAGCTAACAAACATCTGCTACAACAGTGCCAGCAAAAAGGTGATCAGCTTTTTAGAACATAGGGACGTTTCCTGGAACCAGCAACGAAACTTGAATGATAATTCACGTACATCAAAGATACATTAACATATATAAGTACTTTCATATTAAAAACAAAGCATATGAAGAACCGTTTAATAAAGCGTATAAATACGTAGAATACAAAAGCAAAATGAGCGCGTCAATACAATGAAACAAGGAAACCCCTAATAATCCTCCACCGACTGTATCTTTTCAATAATCTCGCAAAAGCGACAAACATCAAACAAAATCCGGCTAACTGAACAAAAAATAATTCGCGCTCGAAACCCTCGAGGAATCTCGTTAAAGCCTGACTGAGCCGTTCATTTCATTCAAACTGTTGACTTCCTCAAACCGACTCAGCTCACACCGTAAACGACCCTAAACTTTCTTTAAAAGATTCACACCAAGATATAAGTGCATCAGTGTTGTGTTGCGTGCAGGCGCTTATTGCATTGCAATAAATGTCATATTCGCCCGTTTAACGTGGGCCGAAGTTGAATTGCAAGATAGAGGGTAGTTGCACTACGCATGCGTAGCTGATACTGCAGCCAGGCAGTATGTATCTGGACGTGGTGGCCGGCGATGCTCTGCCAGTCGATAAGCGACTGCGAGACGGGACGATCGCGCGCGGTTTGCTCTCGTACTATCGGAGTATAAGACGATTTCGACGTACCTTTGTCGAAACTTGAATTCGAGTGAATGTTGTAGGCATTAATTTCAACGTAGACACATTATAGAGTCAATGTTTTGTTGATATCACTGTAATGTGTGTTGAGTATTTTTTCTTTTTTTCAAATAATGACTAATGTTTTTATGTGGTCGTATTGAAAAAGGAAATTATTGCGGTAAGTACTAATTAATTAGGACTGAATTAATGATTTCGAAGTAGGTATTGTAAAAAACGCTTTCAACAATAAAAACTAACATTATTATACAAGATTTGAAAATTGCGATGAACCTTAAAAATTATGAAAAATGAAATGGAAATATTTACACTCCTTCTGAATTTTATCTAAAGAAATAGTCCCATTTCTTTTTAAGAAATATCAGATTTTGACAACTTTATAAGGTGTTGACCTAATTACGTCAAAAGGTTTCCCAAAATATGTAAATTTTGATAACTGATAAAAAAATTAAATTTATTTATGCCAATATAGTTCTCGTCTCAACGTTATTGTCGTATTCATCTTTCTTTTATTGGGGACTATGGCGTAGGTATTTACCAACTATTTTTTAATTTTAATCCTTTATCAAAATAAAAACTAAAATTTAAACGATACTTTTTGGAGTGCTCGTAAACATTTTATCAATTTAATGACGTTAATAGTTAAATTCAGTGGCACAAATGTACATTCCATTAAATTCCAAATTTAAAATTCTCCAACGTCGGCTTTCATTTTAGCCGTAACCTGCGGCTTAATAGCCCGACATACTAATAAAACGTGAAATGATATTTCTGAAATCACATAAAGCTTTGTTATATCACGATGCTCACATAAAATGTTTATAGTAGTACTATTAAATTACTTTTCAAATTCTCAAACCTGGGCCTCAATTCTACTAAATTCACTTATTTGACATTACAATAAAATTACAAAACTTTGCAATCCGTCCAACTGTATATTTGGTATTCCGATACAACTATTACTATGAAAGTTTAAAATGGCAATAATAAAGTATAATGAATTTTCTAATGGTGTTAGCAATTAAAATCCCACCATAAAACAGTACAAATGAGTACAAAACTTTATTTTTGAGGCACAATTACGTGCCTTTTAGCGCATTTAAAATTAGTGGAATTAGGGCTCTAATACGGAACATTAACTGCCAGTGTGTACTCTGCAACCACGTGGTTGTCACGCAACCAGTGAACCTCGTTAGCTGAAACTGCAATATTCAGTTGGGTTTTGAAAACGATAAATATTTTAAAGCGCCGGGTTCATTCACCGGAACACCTGTTTTCCTTTGCGCTGGATTCCGCGTAAATAGATTATTCGGAAGTCGTAGGTTGTGTTGTGATTTTCATACACGTGCCGTACGTTGCCTTTTATCGTTACCGGGAAACGCTTTAACGCCACAAAAAGTATATTTATATTTCTGAGTTATGTATTGTAAAGATAATAATACAATACACTTCAAATTTTCTATAAAATCGTAGAATTAAAACATAAATAATTACACCACAAATTGATAGTTCACTTTTTTTTTGTAACCGTTGGTTAAAGTTGGTTTTATATCATCAAAATTCTTAATGTTTTCGAAACCATAATTAATCAGAACATGCCTAAAAAATCACAAACGAGCTTTTAAAGTACTTAAAATTTGATTTGAATTCAAAACGTTTGACATCCCTGGAGCTTTAACTGTTCGAACGCATTGAGATAAAGTTCAACAAAATGTTGTGCACTTCGATGATTTGTGACAGTGACACTAGATTCTAAAAAAAACAGTTCCTTATTAAGAGTATGCGTGTTTTGTGATTTATCAAATATTTTCAATGCTTCGTTGTTTTTATGGAAAGCATTGTAATTTATCATAATTTAATATCATTACTGGTTTTCTAATTATTGTTGATGTTCTAAAAAAGTTTGATATAAAAATATTCATCTATTATTATTAACGGTCTCATCGTTTGTATATTTGGAAAAAATATTTTGTACTTCTGTGATCATCAATATAATAATCTATAATAGGCTTCTATTTTTGACCGAGTCAACTTGTATAATAATACCTAAGTAAAGTTCAAAGATTTTAGTCGGCATCAATTTAAAGATCGTAAATACGAGTATCATACTCGTATGTCAGGCATTGGTAGGTTAAAACTTAAATTTCTAGCTACAAATTTATACATTTATATATGATACACAGTATTTCATTAGTTTTGTCTTGGAATTTATACTTTTTTCTTACTAAATTTTAGGTATGTATTAAAGTTTTGTAAGTAATTAATTGCTCGATGAAATTAATATGGTGTAAAAAGGTTACACTATGTTTACTTGGTAATATGATTCGTAATATTAGAATACTTACTTCAATCATGAGAGTATATTTTACAGAAGTAAATTAGTATAATATTAGCATTACCATTAGGCGCCGACCTTCTTTATAAATTCAGTGCGTTGTCAGAACCGCCTCAGACACGCTGAGAAGCTCGTCTGAACTTAAATTGGGGTTTTACAGAATGCGATTCGTGTTTTTTAAAAACAATTACTTAATGTAACAATATATCATAAACACTGAAACAGCTGAGCAATTTAAGACCAAGGATTTTTATCACATAAATATTCGTCAATAGTGTAGTACCCTTTTTTAGAAAGGTGGTTTTTTATTCTAGCTTTAAACATGTGTAAAGGTAACTCGACAATATTCTGCGGTACCTTATTGAAAAACTTTATACATCTTCCTATAAAAGATTTACCTACTTTATGTAGTCTCAAGTCCGGAACAGCAAGTTTGTTTCTATTCCTAGTATTAAAATTGTGTGAGTCACAATTTTTTTTCAAGGTATGATAGTATTTACGGAATGTATTGCCTCCGGACTATAATTAAATATTCAAGTAGTGGTTATAGCGTTTGGCTGCGCAGCCCGTAGGTCATAGATTCGAATCCCGCGGAATAACGTCACTTTGTGATTTTTCCTAGTCTAGTAAGGATATGTCGGTTCCGGCTACAATCTACCCGCGTTGTGGGTGGCCCAATCTCACCATAGCTATGCTGCGTGGAAAAGCCTGTGCCTTACTCTAGGCCATTAAAGGGATGATGAGAATGGATGCAGGTCAGATGACCGATGGAACCGATAAGTTCGGTACTAATACGAGTCTAAACTTGTCGCCCTTTTAAGTAAAGAGTAAGATTTTTCCTGCTCAAATGGCTACATACTAGGTTGCTGTTAAAGAAATGGTATATATAGCTACAACTGCGGGGATATATGTCGAGTAAGGGACTGTTGCAAAATTAACAATTTACTGTTGTTATTTATATACTTCTAGTTTCAGTATTATAGTATATTTCCTAAAAAGGTTAAGTCGTTCAATGTAAATGCCACTTTTTAACAAACCCGCCGCAATAATAAATTAAGCCATGCCAATTTGTCTTCAGTTGAAAAAGTTTTAGCAATGTTTCACCCAGAATTGGCTGATCTCCTTTCATAATTGTACATGAATTATTATTGAAAATAACTTAAAAACTAAGCCTGTTTTGGAAAAGTTACGATATTTCTTGATATTTTTGATTCATTGTTGTTTGAAACTGTTTTCGATTCAATGGACAAATAAATATTTCGAAGTGATAACTTTGCACCAATAGCAAGTTTTTAATTATCGATAACATTACTATTATGTACCATGAACTATGTTCGATTTATTATGACTCGGTATATAAAATAAATAATAAAAAAGACGACTAGATAAGTGATATAATCTGAGCAAGACGACGCTAAGCCCCGTCGTTCGGAAGGAGCCACGCGTTGTTTAATTACCCATTTACGCCATTTGCACCATCTTTGTCGTTAATGTAAAAACAATTAAAAGGATTTAGTATGTGGACGCTTCGAGGATTTAGAGCCAAGAGTTTTTAAAAGCTTTCATAGTTGGTTCGTTCTATTTAGTTTACTTAAGACCTTAAGCGTACTATTCAGAGAAACACATAAAATATGGTGCGCTCGCTAAAAATTATTCAATATCTCCTTACTAAAATAGTTGAATATTTATATTCAAGGAGGTAATAGTCAATATTGGCGACCTCGTTCTTTTTTGTAGTCAGTCAAGGTATTGCAAATCGGGGAAAATTTATGTTTAATGCATCAACGGACACCAGGTCGTATCGTTCTGAAAATATTTCCAATGGTGCCTGATTCAACAGTTTCTTTTATTGTGTTTAATATTTGAGGATTTCTTCGTAACTTAAAAAAAGGACTGTAGAAGAAGTCTGTTCACCTTTGTAGAGCGAATTAAATTTAGGGTGAGAGCAATTGTTTAAAGCTACGAGTATGTATGTTATCCAGTGGCTGCCATAATTAGTGATTTAACCGTTGACAATTTCATCAACGTATTTGTTAGACGATTGAGATGATTTAGCAAACCAATTGTCAAAGAATGTCTCTATAAAAGTTTATGAATTTAATGGTGGTGATTTATTTAGATTTAAGTCCCAGCTCTGGACAATGGAATATTTCGCTGAAGCGATACTTCTGTTGGTCAAAACTCTGTTAGATTATACTTGAAATGAGAGTCATAGATGCTCTAACCAAAACCAATTGTATATTAAAAGGACAATTCAAATCAGCAAAGATAATCTTCTTTGTTGATTTGAAATTAAAAATATTAACAGTCCTGAGCACGACCGAAAGCGCAATGAAAGCACACCTCAAATCAGCAAACAAAAGAAGGGCGCAAATCGAATAACAGTTTTTTCTATCGATATTTTCAGGGAGAGAGGTGAACCGGAAAAAATACTTCTGCTAGTCACGTGTACAATGTTGTCGTTGCGTTTCGAGTTACACCCAAAGGTCGTGTAAATATTTTCGCCCGGTGACATGTTTGTGCCATCAATATATTTATATTTCGGGGTCGCCACGACCTGTTCGAGTGTTTGAATGAGTGATTTCTTTGCCTTTGTATGAAAATATACCTTTGCCATAACTGTATGAGTGATCCAGTAGTCTGAGCATTATCATCAGCTCATACGTCCCTGTCGATGTGCAGGATGAAAACATCGTAAGGATATGCCTACGAAGAAATTCAAAGGTTGTAAGTAAAGTCAGCCAATCCGCTCTGGGCACGCACGGTCGACTAACGCCTATACAGCATCTACGGGTAAGCCCGTGCCCCTCATTTAGAACGTATAGTGAACTAATGATGTGAAAATTTCAAGTATGACTGAAATTGGACCGATCATGCAAACATAATGATTACAACTTAAATAACTGAAGCCAACATGTAAACCGTCCATCCTGGAATATCAATACAGTACAAAAAAATCTAATAGAAAAACTATTCATGCAAAGAAATACGAGAAGCATACTTTCTCGTATTTCTTCATAATTCCCCGAAGAGATATTACAAACAACCGACGTAATACCACAAAGTCTACTTGACTATTTGCAGTACATAAGGAAATATTGCTGTAAGCATTGACGAACACTCGAACGGTTCCGTACAATTCTTTTGTGATCCTGAACTCATCGCGGTTGCTACATATCGCATCCATGGATATAAAACGGACGAAATGTTCGATTGTCATCTTTAATTTCTGGACGTATTGTTTTTGTCTTTATTTATTAGGACAACAAGATAGCACTAGCACAAGCAACGAGACAATCTAAGACAAACATAAACTTACAGCTAAGTGTCACCATATAGGTTGCTACGGTATGCGATGTCGCCTATAGTGCCAAAAAGAAACAATTTTAAATATATACAAATGTATAAAAAGAATTGAAGTACTACTTCTTTGATAAATTTTGTGAATAAGTCTAAAATTCAGTATATTAATCAAATTTACAAAATTAGTGTCTTCTCTCCCTTCAAAAAACACCGTCCACTGATGGACAGAGGTTTCCACCATTCTGCGTGATAATATAACCCGGTCTTTCGGTTTTCAAATTCAGCAATGACCTTTTGACGCTATGCTTGCCAAGATGCGATCTCCACTTTATTCGTCTGCTCAAGCAGATTCCCGAAAAATAATATTGATGATATTATTTTGCTTTGGATCATCATGAGCGTGATTTCGAATTTTCGAAATTATATGCACGTTATACGACGCTCTTACGGTGTAGGAAAACATCGTGAGGAAACCCGTGCACGCCTGCGAAGAGATTCAAAGGATGTGCGTGAAGTCGGCCAATCCGCACTGGGCCCGCGTGACCTACTAAGTTCTATTCACCGGGCTCGGGTAGGCCCGTGCCCGGTGAATAGAACTTACACTGAGGGCGGTGGGATCGTTTAATGAGCTGATGATAATGCTTTGGATGGCACTTTTAGCAGTTAGTACATCATAGGATAGTATTTGTAGTACCCACTAATTCGATTGGGTTACGACCCAATCATCCCATATCCATGTGTAAAGAACATTATAAGCTGTTTGATTTGCCCTGATAAATCACAAATTAATGGAAAATTTGCCAAACAACTTGCAACTAATGAAGCTCTAATCAAAACATCTTTGTGCTTGTTACAATGGCTCATTACATCGAGCCTCCATTATGTAGGCGCCCAATACGTTTTCCTGCTACAGCTGCTCATATGGGCGGTAGTCAATCGATAACTATTACTGTCGGTTTGCATAGATAATGCAATATGACCAAGTTTTACCGACTAAGTTTTGCACCACAAATATTTGTGGGCATGAAAATTACTGTAATCGTCTGGGTGATACTATGTATCATAAGTATGTATTTAAAAAAAAGTTTTATATCGTTGCTAGTCAATGTTATCTACGCATCGAGTACCATTATTTAATAACATGAGGATAACGGTGTGGACTTTACTACAAACAGTACAAATGTAATAAATATTGATAAATAATAAAAACTATCCACTGACATTCACTCAGCGCCATCTAGCCCCAAGGTAAGCGTGAAGCCTGTATTATGGGTACGGATAAACATACTTATATGCATGTTAATAAATACATACATATTGTACATAGAAAACAACCAGACCATTACAAACAGAAATGTTCATGCACACAAATGTTCGTACTGCCCGAGGATCGAACGCGAAAACCTTGGTGTTGCAGTCGACGTCTCGACCGCAAAACCAAATGGGTCGTCAAATTAACTTTAAGGATTCATTGTGAGCTGTTTCTTATCCAAAATTTAAAGAATGTTGAATAATTAGTGTTGTACGGTATTCGTTAAGTACAATATAAAATTCATCATCCGACCCATCAAGCCGGGATAAAAAGCAGGCATTATCATACCTTGTTATCTCAAATTATATTCTTTCTAATTCATAATGCGCACAAACGTACGCCTCAAATGTACGTACAATAACTCGCATTAACCTAACAATAGGCAGCTGTTTCGCCTTTTACTCAGTAAGGGCGGCCAATCCCCACAATACGTGGACAATGAAATGTTTACTTTCGATAATGGGATCCTACTTAATGCGTTGCCTATTCATCGTTTAGTAATTCGGTTATGTTATTTCGCATAATCACCGCTTTTAAGTGCTTTCGTGTTTTCTTGTTGTGAATACGGTCGGTGAAAATAATAAATAAACGTTGAATAAGATCTGTGCCAAGAAAATCGTTTCGATAATACGGTATTTCAGATTTTATGCTACCCTCAAATCGTTGCTTTTCCATCATCATCAGCTCATTAAACGTCCCCACCGAGGGGCACAAGCCTACCCGTATAGGGTGATTAGACCTTAGTCGTCCACGCGGGTCCAGTGCGGGTTGGACGACATCACACAACGTTCGAATCTCTTCGCAGGAGTACATGAAGGTTTCCTCACAATGTTTTCTTCACCGTAAGAGCGTCGGATAACGTACATATATTTTCGAAAACATAGTGGTACGTGTCGGGATTTGATTTTCAGTCCGCCCGGTAGGAAGGCGATAGTCCACATAATTGAGTCACCGACGCTCTAGCTTTTTCGATATGATACAATTACTTTGGTTCTTATAATATTATTAAATAGTTTATTGTTCATTCGATCCTAACGTCATATCTGTTCTCTGATATTATATTTTAAATTGTTGTATAGGCTTCTAATGAAATATATCTGAATATATAGTGTTTAGTATTGGGATAAATAGCAAAATGTAATCATGATGATTTTTATAGACATTATGAATACAATTAAACTCACACATTCTGAGTGCTTCTGCCATGAACGAGGAGCTGGATAATCGCTGTAATAAATAAACTTTAATAAAGTAGTATTTGCTCTGAGATGCCTATGAAATTTGAAAGTTGCTTCGATTTCTCTGGTCTACTTTCATCAAACACTAACTTCATTTTGCACCAAAAAAAATCATCAAAGTCGGTTCATATACGACGGGGATATCCGCGAACAAACATAAAATAAAAGCATATACTAGTACATGGTTAAATTAAGTAACCTCCTTTTTTGAAGACGACTAATTGGAGGCCAACCAGTTAACGTATGCTTTTTACGAAAATTCACAAACTCACCCACACGACAAGCAAGTTGAAGTGGCAGTGGGTAGGGCATACTAGTGCGTAGAATCCGCTGGCCGATGGGGCGGAAAGGTTCTCGGGTGACGTCCAAGTAACGGAAAACGAAGCGTAGGCCGTGGTAATCATTGGGGGTGACCTTCGTTCAGCAGTGGGCATATAAAGCTATAATGATGATGATTATGCATAACCACAGAACACCGAAACGTGTTACAATGATTTCGCTTAAAGAAAGTAAGACCAAGACGAAAACGACGAGAATCACCTTTTGACCATCACAGACTCATTTATCCAACGGGCACAATTTTCTCTCTTGTGTTTGGAATCCTGGCAGTTAAAAGGTTAATAAGGATACGCCCTCTAAGTGGACGCCATAATATCCGGAACGGTTTAAAGCTCCTAAATATTTTGAAAGAGGCTTAATTCGCAAGCGGATTTTATGATACTTCAATTATGATTATAACAAGCTTTATTATAAAAAGAATACCTGATGAGTCAATAAAATATAATTCATGGTAGAATGCTTATATCTTTTAAGCAGGGCCTCAATTCTACTAAATTACTTGTCATAACAATGCTTTACAATCCAACTGTAAGTCCGGTATTTCGATACAATTTTGCTGTTGATGGTTTAAAATAGAAATTTTATAATAAAATGAGTTGTAATGGTGTTACCAATTAAAATCTGCCATAAAATGAAATTAATGAGTGCTCAATATCATTATTGAGACAATAATGATCTTATTAGCGCTTTTTAAATTTACCGGAATTGGGGTCAGTATAAAAGTGGTTGTTCGATTGGTAAATTTCAAGCTCGTTAATAATTCAAAGCCGCCCGTTAGAGCTCAGTACATAGTTCGTGCATTAAGTATTAACGGTAATTTATTGGGTTCCAAGGGAAGATAGTATGCAGGTAAATTTTAATCTTGATAGATTGTAAGGGTACTAATAAAGTTCAGGTTTGGCCCGTTAAGCGTCCAGCTACCGTGTCAATGCGAAATTGCTAGTTAATTATCAGATTGCCGATCGATTTTTGGTTTGATCATATTCAATGGGAAAGTGTGAAACTATATCAGGATTCAGATCGATTTTTAGTTTGGTCTTTTCAAATACCCAGTTTATCTAGCAACTAAGACCGTGGTCCCACTTGCCAGGTAATTAAATATTAATATTGTGAAAATCTATTTGATGAACAACTTCGTTTACCAGTACCAGAAAAATGATGAATTTTGTTAATTTAATTTTAAGGTGCTCTTAATTGGACTGGACTCAGAGATGGTAACATTGTTAAATTTTAATTCAGGAAATAAGATATTGAACGGTCGTATTCGTTCTTGTATTCGTATATTATATTGCTCGTGTATATATGGTGATGCATCCCACTATACAAATAAAGAAGTTAAGGTCACTAAAGGCCTGTAGGCAATAATTTTGTTGCTTTACG
Organism: Leucinodes orbonalis; assembly: GCA_019425675.1. NCBI lineage: Eukaryota > Metazoa > Arthropoda > Insecta > Lepidoptera > Crambidae > Leucinodes > Leucinodes orbonalis. Next base: position 28,101 of record PQWD01001021.1, read on the forward strand.
AATAATCATATTATTGGTCACATTACCTAGATAGAACTTAAAATAAACATGAATTACGGAAAGATTAATAAACAATTCAAAAATAATTTACAAGTTTATATCACACGTGAGGTCGCTGGTGGAGGCTGGATGAGAAAAGCTGAGGACCGGGATATCTGGCGCAAAATGGGAGAGACCTATGTCCAGTAGTGGACTGCGATAGGTTGAAGAGAGAGATAACTCCACCTCCACCAAAAAAATCTAAACCATTCTAACTTATATTTAACACAGTGACAATGCGAACACGAATGTTAACTCAGAGGGAAACAGGTAAGGAAGCTTTCTCAATCCCCTGTTTAACATTCGAGGCATGCGCGCTAAGCGAAACGAAGAGTATTTACGAAAGGTACTGATATAGTCTTTTTTATCGCTGGACAATGCATCGGTATATAGTACTCAAAAAATAAATAATGGCTGCAAAATATAAAAAGGTACAAAAATAGTAAGGCATCCCAAAAAGCGTTCCTTTTTTGGGTTTATTTTACACCTCCCCGTTTTTAATTTTCCTTTAAACCGTCATCAGTGCATTTGTGCACCCATTGGTCTTTTAAAGCATCAGAATTACTATTTGCCCATTTGCTGATATAAATAAATAAAAATATCTATAAATAAATGAAGAAGCTTATATACAACAAACAAACATAAGATTCCAGCTTATATCTTTATTGAAAAGCCTCAAATTATTGTGATACACCCTCCTCAAAAGAGAACGAAGGTCTGACGACTTACCATCGCGTATTGGTCCAAGCTAATCCTCTCAGTGTGAAAAATCATTGCAAAAGGACGTTTTTCTTCTTATCGAGTCGATATGGATTCATAAGTTAAATATGGTAACGCGACCAATATTGGGCCACTTTAATCGCCCTTTCATTTGCCATCCAGAGGTCCCGGAAACCGCACGAAGATGGACAGTTCGGGCAAGACAGTAGATGTTCAATTGTCTGTGGGGTACCACATTGTCTTCGTTACAGAAGGACGTTTATGTAGTGGACATTAATTTTCTGTAATGATTTCTCAATTACTGTTCTCATTTATTTCTATTAACTACGATGAAGACACTGCGTCACAATTCTATAAAAGCACAAAAGGCAGACAAGCAAGATACAAAATATAAATGTGATCTAAAACAGTATATTATGAAGTCACAATATAAAGCTTACTAAAGCTACAACATATCGCTTTTATATCGATCCAATATGTTTACTAGATTATTTCAGCTCACACCTTGGACCCTGCTAGGGTTGTCAAGACGGAGAATTACGCGTTTACACGCCATACGAGGCTTTATCTTGTTTACTCAGACTCCGGCGCGCGACATATTTGATTACAATTGAAAATCGTCGGGTAACCCTACAAACCCCTTACCCGGCTTTGGGTGACACAAATGTGATTTCAAGTACGCCTGTGTTTACGCTTCGGGGTAATTATCCTGAGGAAAAACCGATGACGTATGAGGGTCGGGCGAATGTCGTGCGAAAGGTTGTCTACTGTTAGATGAACAAAATAGAGGCGGCAGCTTAGATTAAGCATGTATAGATGTAGTCATAAGACGTTGCCGCTCTTATATCATTGTAATGCAATACACGTCATGTATCTTTGTCTATCACACGAATCCTAGTTACGAGTAGAAGAGACGGTTGATAGACGTTTGACAAATCTGACGTCGTGTCATTTTGTGGCCTCCAAAGAGGCCAAAACATTACGAGCTGTCGTGCAAATTTTTCACAAAGTGTCATAATTTTAATAAATATTTTGAAAAGAAATAAGTAAACGTAGAAAAATGTCGTGTTCTGCGGTAAATTGTTCTTCAAGAACCACCAAAGGAGGAGTAAAAGACCCGGAATTATCATTTCATAAGTAAATATTTGACGACATTTTCATTCATATTACGTAGTTGTAATGAGACTTATGGATAAAAAACATGTAGTAGTAGACTTTAAATAATGTTAGACATACATTAGCTTGTATTAATTGTAGAAATTACGTCTAAAAAATTAATATTATGCATGAAAATTTAAGGATGTTACATAGTGATGTACTCAACATAGAATTTAATTCCATCGATAGTATTTCTTAACAGTTTTTTTATACAATTATTGAATGCTGACTCACTGTAGATATCTGATTAAGGACAAAAACAATTGCAAATTGATAATGGCCATTGAATAACTACTTACTGAGTTTCTTGCCAGAGTCTTCTTAATATAATCAAATCTTTGAACCGGCGTGGTAGATTCAAAATACTTTTTAATTTCTTTTTAGGGTTCCGTAGTCAAACAGCAAAAAACAGAACCCTTATAGATTCGTCATGTCTGTATGTTTGTCCGAATATCACATCAACTTTTCTCAGAAAATTTAAAAACTATAAATATTGTTATAATTTGCAAGAACATATTTGTGTTCTGTAATCCACATTATAATTTTAACAAAAAAACATGAAAAAAAAAATGTTTTTAGGTCGCTATTTTAAACTGAAACTTTTTTTCATGATACCCACTATTGTGGGTTATCAATGTAGGTATGTATGGGTCTTTAAAAATGATAATGAGGCTTTCAGTATATATTTTTTAAATAAAATAATTTTTAAGTTTGAGTTTGTGAGTGTTATTTAAAATTTGTTATTTTACCGTAAAAATTAATATTCTATTTAATACCTACCAATAATATTTGTTTTATTTGTTCCAACATCATCTAATTTTTCACCCAGGAAGACCAAACTTCAAAATATTTGCGTATAAAATTTATTATGGTAACGCTTTATTTTTAATTTTTGTTGTAGATAAAATTAACAGCGTTGCTGTATCTGACTCCATGTTATTTTTAACACAATTTATAATCATCTAATTCTGCAGGTGCGACGACGACGCCCGGCTTAATTCTAGCAATATGTTCGATACCAAGGTCACATCCCTAGTGACGCACACTAATACAAATCTGTAACTGCACACTAACAAAAATTAGACACCGCCTTTCAATATACAGTCTGTCTACCTCATAATATGTCTATGGGCGGCAGCTTTTAAGAAAATCACTAAATACGTTTCATAGAGTCTGTTCTCAGTTATTCTTTTACTGAGACATACGACGTGTTTGACGCAGCTTTTTTGAAACCATAAAGTATATAACATCATTTTGATAGATTTCATTGGACTTCAACTATTTTAGTGACAATCAATCCGTTCCTCAAAAAACGAACCGCCGAAAAAAGTACAGTTTGTACTCTTTTGTTTAGGTAAATGTGTTTGAAATATGTGCAAGTGTGTTGTTACTGCATTCGGAACAGTTTTTTTTAATTGTTATGTGAGCATCTAGGAACTATAAATACATGGAAGGATGACTAAAATAACAACTGCACTGCATATCTTCATTCCTTTTTTCCTTAACGTATTTAATAGTGGGTGAGAAAGAGACATGTGTTACGAGTCGTTTCATTATCTGGTACGTTGTCACAACTTGATTTGATTGATGAATTTGCTAGTGAAGGGAATGAATTATTATATTTTATCGATAGTTATGGAATCTGAAAATATTGATAATGTGCTCTAGCGTAGGTACTAAATATTTGGCTTTCGATATGGAGGTCGTGGGTTCAATTCTCACGGGGATTACTATTATGTGAGCTTTCAAGAAGGACGCCTTCTCGAGGTTGTGCAAGAATATGTTTCCTACGTAGCATTTGCGTCGGTACCGGCCGACCGGGCAGGTGGGAGCGTGCCTATATAATATGTAATATGACCATCGCACCCGTGCAAAGCATGGGCAGGTCGCTAGTCATTAATATGAGAAAGAAAGTGGTTCACAGTTTATGAGTATTTTACAGTTTCACTATTATAAATTGACCTAATATCTATTAGTTTCAGTTTATTTAAAAATACAATATTGCAAATAAACAACATTGATCAATGAAACGATATATAAAATAAGGTGCGCTTTTATAAAAAAAGGTTTAGTATTTTATTGCGGATGGTGGAGAATACCGAATTGAATCAGTTTCAGAAAAATTAAATGGAGGTACAGCATCAAATAATTGTCGGGGCAGAAGTGCTTAGAACAGATCCTGCTGTGGGTCTTCCAGTTCCAGTCGGGTCTCCCGACTCGTCTCATCCACTCTTGTTTCATCTTTTCATCCTTTGGGAAACTGTAATATTATAATAGACCTTAATACATCTGCTGATGTTGCTTCGCCTAACTAAAATATCGATATGTAAAAGCCAGTTCACTAGTTGAAATGTTTACCTAGAAAATTTAATTAGGATTTTTTGAGAAAAAGTAGACAGATACAGTTTTGGCTTTTATTTGAAAAGTACAACTATAATTAAGAAACATTTATATTATAGTTTACCCACATTCCTGATTATTAATATAAATTAACCAAAACTCACGAATGAAGTGAATCTTTTCACCACTGCTTTCTTTTCTTCCCGAATGTAAACAACAGCCGTCAATTACACAAGACATGTTTTTATGACCTAAAACACTTCATAAGGAACGAGCACACATAAAGATAAATCACTATCTGAGCGCAAATTAAACAGAAAATAATTTTCTTATAATCAGTAGCCGCCAAACTACTGACAGTACTATAATCCGGCCATGTGAGCAAGGTGTCAAACTGTTTTAAACAATCTTTAAGAATGCATGTCAAAATGTGATTTTGAATTTAGTAGTATGCTAAATAAGTCCAATGACATAGTAGTATGCGTAATGAGTCTACTAACAGATGTGACGACCTGCTAATTATGAAAACAATGTTCAATTTGCTGTCTCATTTTCGCCTACGCAAAATCGTGTAAGGAGTGAGAGCATCAGGTATACGTTTTCAATCGCTATTTTAGTCCGGATTCCATGCTTTAGTCAAATTTCTATGGTGAGCATATCACGAATCCATATTTTTTTACATCATTGAATTAAGCACTAAAAAGTATGTTACGTAGAGTAAAAAATGTCAGGTACTAGTTGGTTTTTTATTTCAATACTACAATCAGTATTCTACTGAATTTTAAATAACATTACAAAGCTCATATAGAAATGCATTAGAAAGTATTAACAATTTTAATTTTATACCCAATGGTGTTTATTTTCATATTATATTAAATATTCTTTACCTGGTTAATTTACTTGCAAGGTCGCCTGCCTATTTATTTATCAAAGGTTATTAACAATGAAGCTGCTATTTGTAATATAAAATGTTTTCAAATTTGAACTCTAAATTCCTGTTACTGACAGTTGCGAAAGGTACCGAATTAAATATAATTAAAGGTATTCACAGGTTGTATTTTAATCAGTATAAATAATTCCAGAATAGTTATAGTATTTAAATATAGAATACAAACATCAGTTTTAGTATCATGCAACATTTTAAACATTTGTTTTCATTCTAACAAAGCGTCTTACCTTTCTCGGAATGACTTAATTAAATTGCCATCATTAAACAAAATGCAGAGATATAATTACATTGAAGGTAGAAAAAATATAACAAACCATCTGACCTCTAGACGCTGTTAAGTTGGATTTAAAAACGCTCTTCATTAAGATCTTGTTTCAGGTTATGTTTATACAGTTGTTTTGTGAACATTGGAATAGAATAAGAGTAATTTAATTGGACCCTTTGTGGAGCTTTTGCGGGGTTCCTTAGCAAGATAATTATTTTTAGTAGGTCCGATTAAAAGCGTTTTGGTGGGTTGTTATCGAATTTCCTAGTTGGTTTGCCTTGATATTTTACCAGGATTATTTTTTGTGAGGAATATTTGTTTGCGATGGACATGGTTGTTCCTGTTTTGCGCAGTTCCATAGTTTTGATAGATTGGACATTATTTCAGATAAAAAAAAAAATGTAAAGTGTTTATACAATTGGGTCCTTACAGAACATTATGAATGTCAAATGAAGCTACCACTGGTTCGGACGGTAGTTTCCCACTGAGAACAATCCAGAAAGAAACTGATATTTGTTATCAAAATAGTTATATAAAGCAAATGAGATAGAATAGAGTTCCACTTGGTGGTAGGCTGAATCATAGATTTCTTTTTTTTTTATCGAACAGGAGGCAAACGAGCATACGGTTCACCTGATGGTAAGTGACAACGCCGCCCATGAACAGTTGCAAGACATCAGGTCCCAGAAATGCGTTGCCGGCCCTTTAAAAGTGTGTACGCTCTTTTTTTGAAGGACGCCAGGTCGTATCGCTCCGGAAATGTTTCCAGAGGAAGTTCATTCCACAGTTACACACACACAGATATAGGATACACAAGATACAGGTGGCTTACGCTCTACAATTCTAAATCGACGGGATCGATACAGAATCATCTTAATATTTATAATAGGCGTACATCTCATACTCATAGGGTAACTTACCGAAAAAAACTGCGTTCCGGAAAAGCAAAAGTCTTTGCTGTTCCGGAACGCAGTTTTAGCTACCGGAACTATCTTTTGGTAGTCGTTAATATATGCAAATAAGCAGTGCATACCCTGTGCGTCCAGACAACCCGGAAAATCGCTAATATATGAAATATTTCCCACTTATTACTTCGCCCATTTTCCTCTACAGATTTGAAACCATAAGCGATCTGCTGTCATCAACAGCACTCCATTTGACAAAAATATAAATTATTGTTATTGCAAAAAGTTTCACTCACTTTGCATGTCCATAATCATAATCTCTGTGCACAACACTGCTCTCATGGTGGGTAACAGCCCAATCTTCCTGAGTCTATGTTCAGAGAGGCCGTTCCCTGTAGTGGAGTGTTATGGGTTCGCTACTTGACGTATATGTTTTACAATGGGCATTAGACCTGCGTAGTGGGTTAATATTATTAATATTTGAGCTTTGGTTTTTTTTTCTTTTAAATTCATGTGCCATTACGTGGTAAACACATCTTTTTTTCTTCTATTTAATTAATTTAGGTAGATAATTTCTAATATTCTGCAAAATAAAATATTGACGTATTGTTTTATTTTAATTCTGCAAAGTAATCTTACAGCCTACTAACATAACGCAGCAATTAGTATTCTTGTTATTTGTATTCATTAGTGTTATTATTGGTACATGGCGGGAATTGAACCTGCATTGGAAGGCAATAGTCCACACTAATGAGCCACCGACCTGTTTCAAATATTTTAACATAGAGGCCCTTTTACAAACTAAATCACTGCTCTTTAAATTTATTTACTAACAGTGTACACAATAACATGTTAACTTAATATTATTTGTGCTTAAAGTACAATATAACTGTGTCACCTATGACGTTAACCACAGCTTCGATATAAAAAAATATATGTTAAAAGATGGTGTTTTTTTTTATTATTTGGTTCACAAACAGAATGTAATGTGCAATAGTGTACAATTATTCCTTAAGTATATAATTTTACATTCATTCTATATATAGTGAACACGACATGCAATGCGTGGATATGGATACAATTTAAAAAAACGAAATAAATAATACTAAAAATACTAAAATACAGTATATGCCCTAAAATGCCCTATTATATTACAAAGCTTGTCTAACACTAGTCTTAACTGAGGTCAAAGAGCTGTGAAAGACATCAAACACGTTCCTGATGCCATTATAACTAGCAACCATTCTATTAAGTGGTGAATGTTGCCCTGCTGTTGTCCTGTAACGTGGGGACTTAAATGTTTGTCTGTTACATAAGCGACTACTAGCTCTTGGGAATAGACCTATATGTTCCAGAAAATCGGGACAGAGAATCATACCATTCAGCACCTTGTACAAAACATGACCTCGGATATTTTACGTCTCTTACTCAACCGTTCTAACTTAAAACATTGAAGCCTAGCATCATAAGAGGGCATTCGCGGCATTTGTTATTTGCGTATGCGAGATGATACAGAAAACGCTTTTGAACCTTTCAATACGATCAGAGTGGACCATGTACCCCGGATTCCATATTGGACATGCGTATTCAACAATGCTACGAACCAAGCAATTGTAAACGGATATCATAACTTCTGGATCCTTAAATGTTCGAATTTGTCTGGCTATAAACCCCGATAGTTTCGATGCTTTTTTGGTTATTGAATCTATGTGATCCCTGAAATTCATCGAGCTATCGATTATAACGCCTAAATCTCTTATTTTCGAAACTTCCTCTAAATTCTTGTCGTTTAGCTTATATACGGCGGCTATTTTATTCTTTTTTCTTGATATTTTCATGTGGAAACATTTATCTAACTTTAGTTGCATTTGATTACGAGCACACCAATTGCTAACCTTGAGTAGTTCACTTTGCAACTCATGGACTGGATTAAAATTATATAATTTTAAGTCATCAGCATACATTTTAAACTTAAATATCAAAAAAATAGAGGACCAACATGCGAACCTTGGGGAACGCCCGAGGCAATGTTTCTCACTCTAGGTTCATAAGCACGCATCGAAACAAGCTGGGAACGATTCTCTAGGTAGGTGTTCAGTAGGATACAAAAAATATATGATAAGATTGACATTAAGATTGTTGAATTTCACATATTTGTTTTTTAAATGAAACATAGCTAGTGGCAAAAATGTCAATACAAGAATTAACATGCGTATTGAAGTATTCTGCGATTTGAATTAATATAACGTTCAACTTACAGTACACGATGCAATATTACGCATTATCAATTCTCGAAGCGACAAAGAAATAATGCAAAGTGGCATAACCCGAACGTAACTCCCTCCTTATCGGTTGTATGTCATCGTTAACTTTAAATGGGCTTCTTTTGATAGACGAAATTAATGTGGGTAAGTGGAAAATAGCTCGTTTATCGCGTTAATAAAGGCTATTGTTGCTTGACCTAGTTCTTTAGAGCTGCCGCAATATAAATAGCTCAGAAGCGAAGTGTGCCGATGGTACCGTTTATTATTCAAGTTTTGTTTATTGGGAAGAGATATAGGCTGTTAAGTCTCGGTGGCTCAGTAGTCCCCTTCCCCTTCTGATCTGAAGGTTCAAATCCTGCTACGTATCAATGTAATTTCGAATTCTTGATTCTATGTACGTTACCCGACACTTTTACGGTGAAGGAAAATATGAGCTGATGATAATGATAGGCTGTAGCTTGCTGCGAAAGTTCTAGAAGCCCAGTTTTTTGTTTATTCAGTATGACTTTAGTATTATAAATGTATTTGACGACCCTATTGGTTTACGGTTGACTTCAATTCCTTATATATGATATCAGAAGTCCAACTCCGACATTAATGTAACAGTTATAAACTTTGGCGAATGTGGTACACGGTAATTACTGTAAATTTTGTAAAACTTCAACTCTACTTCATAATCTTCTTATATTTTAAAATAAAATGTCAACAAATAATTGAATACACTTTTAAATTTGAATACATTAATAAAACTTGCTATGTTATCGAATAGCTTTTGAGTAGCGTGCTCATTTTAATTGCTGCAATCCCCATTTTTATGGACAATAAATTGAGTAACAACCTTAGCTTTATAAAAATGGAATAAAAATAATGTGATTTCCTTTTAATGAAAGTATTTAAGTTTTAAATGTTCATTCTGGAATGAGTTTTCAGATTAATGTCTTTATGTTAGAGTTTGATATACGGAATACATTATAATAATGACACAAGTCAATGAAATAATAGTCACTCCTGGAATAGGTCAACGAAAAACTTGAGCCCCACCGTGCTTCGAGAGGCACGTTAAGCTGTAAGTTCCGGCTACTATCATAGGAAGGTAGCCGTTAACAGCCTTTAAACTTTTAACGGGCATACTGTTTTTAAAAATCATTGTATTGTAACTCTATTGTAACTCAATAAGCTTCAAATTATGGTGGGAATATATTTACCACGGTCTGAAAAAGGGCGCACTCCTCCGCACTGGGCTCGCGTAGTATATTACGGCCTCAGTGCTTTTTCAGTAGAGGAAAATTTTATTCTGCGTTCTCACTGCGTGTGATATTGCGGTTTGTCACAACGCGACCGCGTGAATGGGACGGCGCGTCGCATCGGTGCGCGGGCGCCTACAAAACACTACGCGATGTGGGTTCTGATATGTAGTTTCGAATGCCGTTGTCACGACGCACGCTGTTGCGAAAAAAATATCAAGTGGTACGCCCTTTGAAAATGGCTCAATCGAATGACGTTTCACGACAGTTTTAAACAAACAAGTAAAAACAGTAACATCAATGGAATTCGAAACCGTGACTTTTGATCTAGCGTAATAATAATAATATATTTTATTAGATTAGGAATTACAATAATTTATATCTAAACAACACAATCTTAACTAATTAATCTAATATCTGTTTCTTGGTTATCAGCGCTAGATCTGTTTGCCAGCGCAAAGGCCTCCTCCAACCTTTTCCATTCAGTTTTTCTTGACTACTCGTTCCACATTACTCCTGCCACTTGTCTGATCGTATTGACTAGCGTACTACATATAAAAAAGTAGTCGAACAGTGTTCGTCAGTCTTTCGATTGAACAATTTTGATACCAACGCTTTTCGAAAGGCGTACCACGTTGATATATTTTTCGCAATAGCGTGCGTCGCGACATCGGCATTCATAACTACATATCAGACCCCGTGTGCCAAGCCATTCACACTGCGCCTGGCGCGTGCGGGCGCGTTCAAATCAACCCGATCGACGCGGCGTGAATAGAACACGCAGTGATAACGCAGCTTTAGGCTGATGAGGATCATAGTTATGTATGAGCATATTATGTGTAATTAAGCAGTTTCTAGGAGCGAACTTATGGACAAGTTCGGGTGTCTTTTCTCACGAGCTCACTTAATATAAGTGTCAAGTTCAAATTTTAAGGGTCATGGTATATGGTGAATAAAGTACGATTACAAAGTGTTCACCTCCAGTCAGTGACAAGAGTAACACCAAAAGTACCACCGGTGTGTATCTTTTATTTAGGGTACTTCTGTCAAAATGGGTTTTGTCTTTGTTTTTTTTCTTTGCGCATAATTGCGCATAGATATATATTTTTGGCATCTCCTTTTCAAACATGAAATGTTATACTTTTTCTAATTAATCATTAAATTACTCGTATACTTTCAACTGTCAAGAGAGATGGCAACAGTTTTTCATTTATCATGAAGATGACGTTTATTAATGGGACCTTTTGAAACAATCCTCCCTTCAGAGTTAATGTAAAAACGAGCATAAAACGTGACACTCTCATATATTATTCACAAACGTGAAATTACACTGCAATGCGCTTATAATTGTTACACGACAAAGTTATTTTTCATCGTATAACCACGGGCTGAGTTATAAGATTAAAGCAATTGCATTATTTTGGATTTATATTAAATTTGTTTTTATTTACTTTTCTCTGTTGGCTGTTCTTACCTTCATATCTTCACCGGGTAAGCCTTTCAATGGCAGTCTTTAAGTGCCCAGCGCAAACGGCATTTATGGAGAATAATAACTGATGACAGTTACTATTTTCCATCGATGCTGGACTGAACCCATCACCCGAGACTACAGATGTTAGAACTAGACTAAAATATAAATTTGTCACCACAAAGGACACAATATAATTACATAAACCAAAAAAATGTTGGGTATGTTTTTAGACCTGTATTATAGATATCTGCTGTACAAAAAAAATAGCTTTACCACTATACAAATAAGACTCTGAATCCCGCGTTCTTTTGTAATTTAGACCGTATACCAATTACAATGCGGAAATGCTCGTATAAAATGTATCCTGCTATTAGCAGCGCATTATCGTATGCATATTATAACTTCAAGTACACCCTTCATGTATAAAGATTCACTGTAAAACATAAGTACTATTTAACAAATCTTTGGCTTGCCAATGAAATCGTGGTATTAGTATGTACTTACTCGTTAGCACAACCCACACCTCTACATTCATTGGCAAAGCGATTCCAAATGTTTACCAACTTTAAAAGTGGAGTAAGGTTTGAAATGATTGGCCTCCAAATAAATATTAGTTTGGAAAGAAGCTAAAGTTTTCTATAGACGTCAGCAATTTACGGACAGATATCACAGCGTAGTTCTACAAGTATATTTGTGGGTAAAACTCCTCTTTCTACAATATAACTAATAATGGTATACATGTGACCGAAACACGAGCAAAATTAGATTAAACATAGTTTTCTCTATATTCAAGCATAACTAACTAAATAATACATTCCCATACATAATTATTGGGTCCACAACTAAAGACATAGTCGCTTCTCAAGGCCTCTCATTACCGATTCGGCTATAATTACGTTAGAACACCCAACCTCGGCGCTGCCATCAAAAAACATAATTATTACATTAATCAAAGCGCATGACAAATGGACGGAACCCTTTCCTGTTTCGGAACGAGTTCCAACTTTATTCCTTGAGTTAATTTATGTGCCGCATCATGGATCGGCAACGTTTTTTGTGCTGTCACGCGCACCCGCACTGCCTGTTAATGTAGCGCTGAAGTTCGATTTCATAATTCAATGTTGTTTACCTCTGATTCGATATTGAATGGGTGCAAATTTATTACAGGGTGTTATTTATTACTTTTTACGCATTTCTGGGATCTCTTATCTTGCAAATATTCATGGTCGGTGGTGTCAATTATCATCAGGTGGAACGTATGGTCTTTTGCCTCCTGTTATATAAAAAAATTGCATAGTGCGAGTCGGACTCGTCCGTGAAGGGTTCAGTAACATAAAATAAAATATTATTTATTTACTTAGGTACCTACAGCAGCTTTATTATGACAAAATAGTGGTTCACTGTATATGACGAATAAAAAAATAATTCTAACTAAAACTAAACAAACATCGTTGTTAGTTTCATGGTAATGTCATCATCATCATCGCTCATTATACGTCCCACGAGGCACAAGTGTACCCGTATAGGTGATAGACCTTAGTTGTCCACGCGGGCCCAGTGCGGATCGGATTTAGAGCGTCGGTGGCGCAATGGTGTGGACTGTTGACCTCCTACCGGGAGGACTGTGGTTCCAATCCCACCACGTACCGTGTTTTCGAATTTTCAAATTTATATGTACGTTATCCGACGCTCTTACGGTGAAGAAACATCGTGAGGAAACCTTCACGCACGTCTGCGAAGAGATTCAAATTTTGTGCGTGAAGTCGTCCAATCGCCCATCATGGTAACGTACACCACTTTTATTTTTTTAATTTTATCGATCACATATTTTAGAAGCTAGGTGGATTGTGACATACGGACGGACAAACAGACACGATGAATCTATAAGGGTTCCGTTTTTAGCCATTTAGCTACGGAACCCAAAAAGGTTAAGGTTGTAATGATGAGAAGATTGGTTCTTAGCCAATACGAGCATTTGACATAACTAAACGCCTCGTTTAACCACCGAATTCGTAAGTCATTAAGTAAAAGTTTAAGGCAAAACTATTTAGTGGTTTGGGATGGGTTAACGTTTGGTCTCAATGAAGCAATGACGAAGATTATGGCGGTACACGTTTACCCCGAAAATAAACTAATAAAGCACACTCTTTATTACGAATCCTGGACGACAATATTAAATGCAGACCATGGGATGCCAGGCCAAAAATTAGCTAAGTTATTGTATAGTGAACCCTAAATCCAGACTGTTAAATTCAAAGTAAAAAAATTTTTTCTAGTAGAAATAACCCTAATACCACCACCGATTCAACAGCAACAAAGAATTACAATTCCCCTTGAACCTAAGCAATTTACGGTTACATTTTAATAAAAACTTTGATAGCCAAACAAAGGGTCCGTCTTCGGATGAATTCTGTGGAATCGTGACACAATTTACCTCGGCCGAACATTCTCGATTCTCGAGCAATAATATACGGCTGCCTTTAGGAGTTTTCTCCCCAGCTGTACCGAAGTTTTGGGTGTAGTCAACTTGATCACACTCTGCGCGGGTGTTCATTTCGGTCTAATTATTCGTAATAAACACTGGTTGGCTTTGAAAGTGAATTTTTGTTGGCAAAGTCGTTTTGTAGCGCGTTATTATAGCGTTAAGTTATATTGTATATGATTGACAAAGTATTACTCAAATTTATGCAAATTTTGTTAAGTGAGAGCCTGTATTATGGGTACTAAACAACGGATAAACATACTTATATACATTATTTTTGGAAACACATACATAAATAGAAAGCACCACACCATTACAAACAGACATGTTCATGCACACAAATGTTTGTGCTGCCCGGGATCGAACCCGGAACCCTTAGTGTGCGGCCGACGTCTCAACCGCACACCAAATGGGTCGTCAAATATATCTAGTTGCAAGATAGCTGGAAGTATAACTGTGAGGTTCGATAGACGGGATATCTTTCAATATTATAGAAAAAAATAATTGTATAAAGTACTTTGTTAAGTAACAAACAAACAGTGTTTAACATGTGATAACTTGCCTTTAGTTTAAGTTGTAAACAATTAAGTATTATAATATAATAATAATATAAATATCTACTGACAATCACACAGCGCCATCTAGCCCCAAGTTAGCGTAAAGCCTGTATTATGAGTACTAAACAACGATAAACATACATGATACATTTTTTGTAAATTCATACATATTATACATAGAAAACACACAGACCATAACAAACAGACATGTTCATGCAACAAATGTTTGTACTGCCGGGGATCGAACCCGGAACCTAAGTGGTATGCGGCCGACCTCTCAAACCGCAACACCAAATGGTCGTAAATGGAGTAGACTAAGTAATTATTTCAACATTGAAAATATAATAACTATGGGGATCAATTAACTCTTAATAGTGAACATCCCTGACAAGCGCCCTACATAATTAAGAGCTGCTAGTAATACCAACATAATTACTTATTTTTTTTAGTAAATACAAACAATATACATAGAACACCCAACACCCAGAAATGCACAAGGAAAACAAAGACAATATTTGTACAGTGCTGTAATTGAACCGGACTCTTTGGCGAAAAGCGATACCTAAACCATTACACCATAAGGGTTATTACAAAGACAAATACAATTCTTAAACTAGAAGATAGATGGCGACTTGGAAGCGTAGCGTTAGAACGCACAGCGACGACTTGCGAAACGTCGCGTGGTGGGAGGCTGGATGAGGAAAGCGGAGGACCGGGATATCTGGCGCATAATGGGGGAGTCTTATCTCCAGCAGTGGACTGCGATAGGTTGTAGAAAAGATTTACTAAATACAGACATACTAATATTTTTATTTGCAAATGCTTACTTTTATATCATATAATAATTATATGATAATAAAAGTGTAGTGATCACTTATACTTGATTAACCAGATCAAAACTGGCTAAGAGACCACACCAGACACTGGCGCGAGGGTGCACCTCGACACCAGGGTGCAGGCAATCCAGGGAGGCCATGCCATCCCTGGACAGAAACTGTCTAGACGTCTTCTACGGATGGACAGAAATAGCTTAGACTGGTGACGGGGATCATCACTGGACACTGCGCACTAAACAAACACTTTTACACAATGTATCACGACAGTCCTCTGTGCAGAGCGTGCATGAGGAGGAGAAACGGTGGCGCATTGTGCTTCTTAGGTGCACAGGCTAGCCCAGATCCGCAAGAAGATTATCGGCTCACTCGGTAAACAGTCGCGGATGCCTGAGGAGACCGGGAGACTCATCTGTTTCGGAGGGAGGTGGCTGCTGGAATGACCAGAGGCCGACACGGCTTACGCACAATGGTCCACTACACGGACTAAGTGCGGAAACCGAACTCCGTAACATAAAAGTGTAGTGTCTGTTGATAACATTGAATCAACTGTTTTTTTTAAATACATCAATATGAATAAATATTCGGAGCATTTACCATGATAACATTCTTTTTAATTGAAGTCTGTCTGTCCGTCTGTATGTCTGTTTGTCCCTTGCCATCATTGAAATATCTCGATTTTGACGGGACTTTTATTACAAAAACTCCGTATTTTAAGAAAATTTACCATTTTTTTACAGCGCGGTGCCTTACAAAGCGATTTTAAATAGTTATCTTACACTAGGGATCTGACATAGGCAAATATTTATTGCGGTGTACGATATTTATATTATTATATAAATATCGTATACCGCAGGTAACACCGCGGGGCACAGCTAGTCATAGTACAAAAGCCTACTTTGACATGCATATATTCTTGTTTGTAAAATCGCGGATGGCTGGTGCTCTGAATAGGGGAAGATAAGACATATTGCGTTATAATAGCATTTGTAAGCGGTGTCAAACCCCTTGTATTGTTGGAGCGTATGACCCTGACAGATTTGCACTCTTGAATCCCGTTTATGGTGTGTTGGTATAACAGATAGATGTTAAAATATTGGACAAAACCAGGAAAACCTGGGAACAAGTTTAAAGGTACACAAATTTATATTAGCGAAACTTGGCAGATACTTTCCCACAGGACCTTAGATTTTATCATTTACAACTCCAGGTACACTTAATAGTTGTTGTGTCATTTTTGATCATTTGACGACACATATTTAAACCAATTGTTTCAAGTTTGATCCACGGGCAGTACAAATATTTGTGTACATGAAATGTCTGTTTTGGTTTGGTTGTTATATGTAGGCATATTGTATGAATGTATTTATAAAACAAGTTTATAAGTATGTTTATCCGTTGTTTCAACAACAAAATTTAAAAAACAACGGATATTAGTACAAGCTCCTTCCTGAAATGGGGAAAAATAGATATATTTTATGACATAATCAAAGATATTTTAACAACATAAAATAAACTGTAATCAAAGGAAAATTTGCTACGTATTACATTCATGTCTATGCTTTGTTTCGCTCAAGTTATAATTTGTAACAACGCTTTTCCAACATCTCATCGAGTAGATATCAAACTCTATAACTTCACCGTCTTCTTTAAATTTTAGCTACAAATGAGCGGAAAAAGTAACTTTATTTTAACAAGAATAAAATCTGAGTTGTAGGTATAATCTAGAATTCATAATCACTTGAATCACAATGTAAAATATTGAAGTTACAAGTTTACTAGAAATTTCGCGATATTAATCGCGAATGAATCGGCAGTATATGAATAAGTAATACGCGTTAAGGATTATTTGAGCTGTTGACTTATTTTATTGCTTAGTATTTGTAATAAATGTACACATTTATTGGAGATACAAAAATATTGTAACTCTTCATTAAGGTAAACTACCACGATAGAAGCTATTATATACGTATAAATCAGAGAAGTAAACTAAAGTAGCGTCTAGTCAGCCTATACTGTTCACTGCTGGGCACACAGTGGGTGCACTCCATATATTTGCATATACAGCGTGCATACCCCTGAGTTTCAAACAACCGGCAAAATCGCCAACATATTAATGATCCCACTTTTCGCCCATATTTCCTCTAAATAATATAAAAAGATAATATCACTGACTTTGCATACCCTACTCATAGTCTCTGTGCACGCCACTAAGGGCACAGGTCTTTCCACACAGAATACATGTGCGGTGTCATTTACCTTGGGAAGAGTCGTTTGCTCGTTTGCCTGCTAAAGCATAAAAATAATACTAATTAATTTCATAAATTTGGCATTGTAATGAATTTGTATGTGTTTCAGTGTACAGATAATATTTTTCTATTTTATTTCGCGTTAATTGAGAAAAGCCATTACTGGTCTGAGCGCTCCTGATAGTGAGATATTTGCCATGTCTCGACGCTTGGTAGACGTCTTGAAGTTAGCAGTCCATATAAAAAAGTTTAGGTAAATAATAGAGCGATCACCCATTCTCAGCTGAATGTTTGGTCCCTAAGCCGCCATTTGCTTTTGTTTTTTTATCACCATATCACTTAAGTATTGGTCGCACTTACAAGACGTTTAATCTTCAAATCCGTAGCACTCGCCTTTCTATTTTCCTGTATTTAATTCGTGTTTTTTATGTTACAGGTAAGGCAAGATGTTATTAAGGCAGAGGTATTTACTCGAGAAGTGGTTTGAATAGATAATTTAAGGTTTAGGCTCGGAGTAACTAGACGGTTTAGGACATGGACGTTTAAATAATACGAGCGGACTGTCTTATTTATAAAATGTGTACCCGAATGACAAGCTGCTTTCTCTATGATTTTCTTTTTTTTATTTACAACTCTATAGGTTAGTGATTTCAACTAAAAATATATAATTCAATTGTTTATTTCCTACGATAGGTAATTTCTGGATTTTATCCTTTTGTTCACTGCCATATTGGCACTATTTCACAAAACAAGCCATGCTCTTTTTTAGATTTCCCTAACATATCTTGGTTTGAACGAAGTCCGGTTTTAATCGTACTCGATACTACGGCTATATATGATGTCACAGAAAACTGGCGTGTAACGTCGCTGTTACAATCCAATTTTAGAGTAGATTCACAATACATTTTATATTATATTATTGAATTAATTTATAATACAACACAAAGTCACGACAGAATACGCATACGCGATGGAAGGTGAACACTCATTGAAATATAACAGAACAAATATCGAGGGTCTGAAGCGGAACAGACTAGCATATACATTTATGTGACAACCCTTTTGGTGTAGCGGTTGAGACGTCGGCTGCAACACCAAGGGTTCCGGGTTCGATCCCCGGGCAGTACAAACATTTGTGTGCATGAACATGATTTTTTGTAATGGTTTGGAAGTTTTCTATGTATAATATGCATGTATTACAAAAAAAAAGTATATAAGTATGTTTTTCCGTTGTTTTAGTACCCTAAAACAGGCTTCACGCTTAACTTGGGCTAGATGGCGCTGTGTGAATGTCTGTAGATATTTCTTATTGTTATAATTACTAATATTAAGTTATATTTTTCGTCAAGCATTATTTTGAATCCAATATTCGGATGAAGTTTTAAATTCAAACTTGCATGGTAACACTTCGTAGCGCCTGACCGTTACAAGTCGATCGTAGCAATATGTGCTACGACGTAGCACGAGTTTTTGTAGTACAAAAGCGTAGCGTGCATATATCAACATTATAGCGAGCTTTTTGACACTGAAAGTGCCTATAAATGACAGTGATTATCCGCTGTCAAAACTATAATAATAGAATGAACTGCTCTTAAGATTAACCAAAAAAGTAAAATCCAGTATCAAAGTAAGAAATAGTTTTTACCAATAGAGAGATATGCTACACAGTATCAAATAGATGTCAAAACTATTTTTGTATTGGTGAATATTTTTACTAGGTGGTAGACTCGATACTGAGTCGTCTAGGTAGGTACCACCGCAGTGCCAGATATCATACCGTGAAACAGGAATGTTATGCACTTTGGTGTCTCGGGATGAGGGCACTGGAGCTAGTGAATCGGGTTTAGGAGACTTAACATCTATTGTCTCGGGTGACGGGCGCAGTGCGGCGTTGATGGAGGATAATTACTGTCTATCAGTTGTTGGTCTCCTTTAATGCCGATCTGTAATGGTCTGGCGTATCACTTACTATCAGGTGAGCGTCCAGACCATCCTGTACACTGATAACGTAAAAAAACATTTTCGTTTATAATTTCTTTAGTCAGTGTGTTCCCAGAATATAATGTTACTTGATTACAAGATTCAAGGCATTAGATATAGAATATTAATCGATTATTAATAACGTTATTGTTCGTAAGCTAAATAATATAAGATATAATTAATTAGGATACCGGAGGCTGGAAAAATCAGTCATGTTAGCGATATAAGTACTTAATTACTTGGTATCTGCTTTGTTGCTTCGATATTAATTATATTGGAGCGTGGGTGGCTCAATAATGCAGATTGTTAATTTTCGATCGGAAGAGCGCGTGTTCAAATCCCGCCAAGTTAATATGTTTCCAAATTTCCGAAATTCTATGAACGTTATCCGATATGTGATCTCTTACGGTGAAGTAAACATCGTAAGGAACTTGCGCATGCCTACGAAGAGCTTCAAAGTTTGTGCGTGAGGTCGACTAATCTGCACTGGGCCCGGGTGGATAACTTAGGCCTATACATACC
Organism: Leucinodes orbonalis; assembly: GCA_019425675.1. NCBI lineage: Eukaryota > Metazoa > Arthropoda > Insecta > Lepidoptera > Crambidae > Leucinodes > Leucinodes orbonalis. Next base: position 48,079 of record PQWD01001021.1, read on the forward strand.
TTACGGGTAAGCAAGAGCTTACCCGTAAAGGTTAAAAAGTTATGAATAGTTACGGTAGCAGAGCTTACCCGTAAAGGTTAAAAAGTTATGAGTAGGGGTAAAAAGTTATGAATAATTATAACAGCTTTATTTCTTTTACGCCAATCAATAAACCAGCCCATAACAGAAAACTATAGGACATAGGACTGTTCACTTATTACCCATTGGGAGACATGGCTGTAATCCACAATGTGGATTCAATGCATAATGGTTGCGACTATCATCCTATCACATTTTTTTAACCCTTTAATCGTCTTGATTCCAGACACATTGGAAAATATATTGTTTGTGACACTTAAAAGCGTCTTTGGCGGTCAAAGGATTAATGAGCCTTGTTGCTAGCAATTGCACAGCCAGTTTCTCAATAAAAACAAATTATCCCTATTACACCCATTATTGAAGTTGTCTGATAAAGATTGCACTTTAGTGATAAGACGGTCTTGATTGTCCACCTTTTGTCCTGTCTTTGTTTTCACTTGCGTTTTTGTTTATGAGCAATAGAAATTTATTATTATCATCTTAAATTGGTAGTCTGGAAAAATGGCTGAACGTGTTTTGCTAAGCTCAAGATGATATTTTCAGTTACCCATTCGATGACTGAGCATTACAATAGTTTTAAAAACGAACGTCAACTGATCGTGGTAACTACTACACCTAGTCGTTCCACAGATCATATGCATGAAGAAAAACATTGTTATTTCAATATTTTAAATAGACACTCTAATTTAATTTATATCTGATAGATATATAAAAAGATGTTCTGTTTAAATATTTATTAGAAATTAAGGAAGCAAGGAAATTATTATTGCCCTGTTACAACGAAAATACAATTGGGTATACATTATAAAAATAAACACTGGCTTCATTTTTACCTTAACTAACTACAAAAGGGTGGACATACAGTGAATTTATAACTAGTACCTAATTATAGGTAGTATACATAGTTAAATAATACAAAAAGCAAACTTTGTGTTCCCTTTACAGTTCAATCATTTTATTCGCCATCGAATTGAACGCGATCAAACGGTATCTAATGTTTTAATTATGTAATACGCATACCGGACCTTAATTTCGACTCACTGATTTTATAAGCTTAAATAAATAATACACCTATATTTTTTCTTAAATTATTACATTTAAGCATTATACCAATCTGACGGACTGATTAAGGCGTGTAAGTCATTAGAAAGTGAGAAAATTTTGTCTGAAGCATATTGTTTTATAAGTTGTTTACAAATAAAAACACAAAAGTGACGTGTTTAATTCTACCAAAATTGTTACCTCAGCTAAAACAAATGTTAGAAAAGCTATTAGTATCATTATATAGCTAAGAGCTTTGACTTTGGCTACATAATGACCGTTCGATCGACGTTTTCAATTTTCTATAGGCGAAGACTTAGGATTATTTAGAATTCAATTATTATAATTTACTATTCCTTCTCTCATGATACATTATATATTTAGTTACTGCATGACATAAAAACGAGATTAAAAATGAACATTAACACAACTTGTGATGTAAAATACATTATCAACAAGTGGTTGTTGCAAGCCTAAAAATGGAGCTTGAGCATTTTATCATGTCTGCTCAGCATGTTTTTACTTTCCTGGGATTGAACACGGAACCCTTGGTGTAAATCAAATTCGCAACCAATAAATAAATAAATATACACTGACGTTCACACAGCGCCATCTAGCCCCATATTAAGTGAGCTTTAGGGTACTAATTAACTGATCAACATTCTAATATACATTTTTTGTGCATAAACCAAAGAGACATATTATTATTCATGCACACAGATGTCTGTTTTGCGCGGTGATCGAACACAGAACATTTGGTGCAAGAGACAATGCCTCGACCATTACACCACATGGGTCGTCAGTTAGAACATTTCGAATTTGAATAAGGGACAAATCCGAATCCCAAACATAGGGCTTTGAAAATATGACACCCACTTCATCAGATAAATCGAGTTTAGCGAAGAGGCTGCTCAAAAGTCAATTTGCTTTGCCCTCTTTTCCCAGTTTGACAGTTAATAAAGGCGCTATAGAGGAGTTATCTGAATTGCTAATGTTATTTTTCTTTAAATTACTTCGCTGTGCCGTGGATTAAGCATCTATTATACAGAAGATTGTTTCCCTTATCGACGGCTTATTGCGCCAGCTTCAAAGGTCCGCATTTTTAATGAGAGAACAGGTATCGTTCTTAGGTTACGGGCGAGGAGCCATTTTGATTTGCTTTTAGTCTTGTTTCCTTAATAACATGACGCTCTTATCCGGTCGTTTTGCCTTTTAGTTTTAATGACACTGTTGGAGTATTAAATGGGTAATTTCTAATAATATCTTAAACAGTAACGCTCTAAACCTACCAGGTATGAGATACCTAAAATCGTTGTCTTTTATGTCGGGTGCAGTATGGCATTGACTAAAATAATAACTGTCAATCAGTTGTTGTTCTCCTTCAATGCCGCTCTGTCATGGTTAGGCTTATCACTTACCATCAGGTGAGGGTCCTGACCGTCCTGTACATTAATAATACAAAAATATCGTGGTCTTTTAGTTTAGTTTAGTTTAGTACTAGGTGGTAGACTCTGTACTGAGTCATCTAAGTATACATACATCGCAGTGCCAGATATCCTTCCGTGAAATAGAAGTGTTTTGTACTTCTGTGTTTCAGGATCAGGGCACTGTCGCTAGTAAAATTACCAGGCATAAGAGACCTTACATGTGCTGTCTAGGGTGATGGGCGTAGTGCGGCATTGATGGGGAATCATAACTGTTTATCAGTTGTTGGTCTCAATCATTGCCGCTCTGCCATGGTCAGGCGTATCACCTACCATCAGGTAAGCGTCCTGGCCGTCCTTACATCAGCATCAGCGGTGGCCTCAAGGCCACCGCTGATGGCGGGTACAGTCCATTTATCAAAGACATGTGTGATGATATCACCAGGTCTCATTAAGTTATTAGATATGAACAGTTAGATAGGTATTAGGTGAAACCTATATACCTATGTTGTTTGAAAAAAAATTTATTTAATCATCAAATCATTTGTTTGCTTCAAAACATGGTACACAATGGTGTTACAATAAAAATGAGTAACATGTTTAGCCAATACTGATAGCATACAAATTTAAAACTCAGTCCAAATATTCATCATTGTCATAAAAATTACGATCATTTATAATAAGCAAACGAGTGCGTCGGTGGCTCAATGGTGTGGTCTGTCGCCTTCCTACCAGGAGGGCTGAGGTTCAAATCCCGACAGGTACCAATGTGTTTTCGAATTTTCGAAAATATATGTACGTTTTCCGACGCTCTTACGTGAAGGAAACATCGTGAGGAAACCTTCATGCACGCTGCGAAGAGATTCGAAGGTTGTGTGTGAAGTCGTCCAATCCGCGCTGAGCCCGCGTGGACGACTAAGGCCTAATCACCCTATACGGGTAGGCTCGTGCCCCTCGGCGGGGACGTTTAATGAGCTGATGATGATGATAAACAGCAAAAATGACTTTCAAATCTTTATCAGTTAAGTCATTTTCATTTCATTTGGAATTTTACACTACATTTTTATACCCATATTAAGACAGCTTTCATTGTACTTAACAGAGTTTAGGATAGAATTTAAAACAAGTCCTTGGAGGTTTATTTCTAAGCGCGTGTTTACATCACATGCTTGCTTAAATAAATCTTTGGAATTGTGCACAAACAATTCCAAAAATTTATAATGATGGTAATGGCAACAATCCAAAGTAATTAAAAGATGTTGCAATACCAAAAACCAATCGTAACAAGCAAGTGCAAATCAACTACAATTCCGACCTCTGTTTCTGACTGCGGCATCGTAACAATATCGTCTAATGCCGTGTACGGAACCACCGTATGATTGTTTAAATCGAGACCGTAAGGGATTAATAGGGTGTTGGCGCGGCTCCGCAAATGTTAGCCAATCGATTAGCCTTGATCCCTCCTCGGCAAGGCTAGGGATGTCCAAAATGACACCTAGATGTTTTAAAACACGCAAGCTTTACTAATAATGTAAATGTTATAATAATGTCAAAATAATTAATATAATTATAATAAATATCCATTGACATTCACACAGCGCCATCTAGCCCCAATTTAAGCGTGAAGCTTGTGTTACGGGTACAAAACACACTTATATAGTTTTTTTTGTAAATACATACATTTTATAGATAGAATACACCCAGACCACTACAAACAGATATGTTCATGTACACAAATATTTGTAATGCTCAAGAATCGAACCTGTAAGCCTTGGTGTAAAAGCCGATGTCTCAACCATTACACTAAATGGGTCGTCATATATATACTGAAATTGTATAAGTAAGCATCTTTGCTTGTAATATAGGTATTATACAACGGTAAAAAAATTGTGAATACACATATATTATTGTAGGAGCCAAGAAAATCGGGCAACATAGGAATATTCCTAAAGCAGTCTGTGTGACTGTGGTGCCCCTCAGACAATGGAACACATACGTCTTGCCCAAACTGTCCATCTTCATGCGGTTTCCAGGACCTCTGGATGGCAAATGAAAGGGCGACCAGAATGACCCATTTTTGATAACTTTTAAATCCATATCGACTCGATAATAATAAGAATAAATCAAGTATTGGGCAACCCTAACACCTCATACCGACAATATTGAACGATTCTTCATTTACCTAATGGAACTATTATTGTCTGTCAAATTTTGTTTATTCTGATCGAAAGTTCGTTTGATGAATGTTTTATGTCCTCATCTTCGTTCTATAGCCTCATGAATTTTGTGAGTCAAGCGGCTTGTTGTTTAATATTCATAGTTTCAAAAGACAAAATATGTTATAAGAGATGATTCGATTGGAAAATAATATATAATTCCAAAAAAACAATATTTGTTAGCCAAATATTGTATTTGGTTACAAATATTGCGCCTCTAGGTTTTGCGGCCACTCTAAGGTATGAATGTCTAAGCCAGTAACGAGCTTCATCGTCACATTACAGCCTGAAATGATCACTACTGAACGAAGGTTTTAGCCACCTAAAGCTTAATTTGGGGCAAGATGGCGCTGTGAGAATGTCAATGGATTTATTTATTTATTATTATATATATTTATTAGTAAAATATTAAGGTTTCATACTTTGTTAGTGAAAGCCTTTGGTTTCTTTTATGTTAGTATTTATTTTTTTATATATCGATCATGTCCTATTAAATTCAATGATCTATCAGTGGACAATACCCAATATCAAATATTTTAAGGAAGCTCTAGTCCAGCGTTGTACTCTACAAATGATACAGTAACCTGCCGACATATTTTAAGATATAAACTTATATCGAATAAAAAAATATACTTCATAATTAATAAAGGACGACTAACAAAGAAACCAATTAAATAAAAATAGAAAGGCTCAAAATTTTCTCCTACAGCCGAGGATGTTAGTTAATAAAGCAGTTTCCTAGTTAATTGGAGAGCCTGGATAATGGTGTGTTGGAGTGAGATTGCGGGCGTTATGTGGTCGTAAATTAAGCCGAGGATGCTGGCAAGGAACATTCACATGCCCTGATAAGTGTGAAGGGTGAACTTTCAGGCGCAATGAATAAGGGTCGAAATAGCACTAGTGAATTCTCCGGTGATAGCTACCACTTCCTGAGATGGGTTTCTTTATAAGTTAAATACAGAATGAATTAGCGCTGTTTTAGGGGGACGTGTAATGTATGTTGTTTACGGCGCGTTATCTGCAGAAAGTTTAGTTCGAGAATTATACGTTATTATGAGTGAGTGGCGGACAGAAAAGAGATGTTTATACAAACACAATTTAAATTTTTCAATAGGTATGTAATTGAAATAACTTGTTTATTTGACGACCGATCTGGTGTAATGGGTTACTTCGGCTATTTTACCACGGGTTCTGGGTTCGACCCCCGGGCGGTACAAACGTTTGCGTGCATGAACATGTATGTTTGTATTATTTTGGGTGTTTCCTATGTATAATATGTACGTATTTAGAAAATATATATTTAAGTTTGTTCAACCGTGGTTTACTACCCATTTTATTTATTTTACCCATATTACAGGCGAAATGCTTAGTTTGGTTAGATAGTAGTATTAGATAGTTAGTAGTTAGTATAGTAGTTTAGATAGTTTGTATGTCAGTGGATATTTATTTATGTATTATCCTTTCCACTACAAGAGTCATTGAAGAGATAGAAGACAAGATATATATGAGTTTTTCATCATCATCATCAGCTCATTAAACGTCCCCACCGAGGGGCACGAGCCTACCCGTATAGGGTGATTAGGCCTTAGTCGTCCACGCGGGCTCAGTGCGGATTGGACGACTTCACACACAACCTTCGAATCTCTTCGCAGGCGTGCATGAAGGTTTCCTCACGATGTTTTCCTTCACCGTAAGAGCGTCGGATAACGTACATATACGTGTCGGGATTTGAACCTCAGCCCTCCCGGTAGGAAGGCGACAGTCCACACCACTGAGCCACCGACGCTCACATGAGTTTTTATTATACACAAAAAATACATATGACTTTAAACGTTACACTTTTATGTTAATTTTGTCTTCATACTTGATTTTACTTTTACAGTGCCTAAAATTCGGCCATATAAATAAATAAATATCCACTGACATTCACACAGCGCCATCTAGCCCCTAGTTAAGCGTGAAGCCTGTATTATGGGTACTAAACAACGGATAAAATACTTAAAATACATATGTTTTGTTAATAAATATATTATACATATAAAACCCGACCATTACAAACAGACATGTTCATGCACACAAATGTTTGTACTGTCCGGGGATCGAACCCGGAACCCTTGGTGTTGCAGCCGATGTCTCAACCACAACACCAAAGTAAGATTTCAGACAATACATGATATCTTAAGTTTTATGAATTTATATGAATAAAACATTTAACTTTTAAATCCATAACAAGACCCAACAACAAAAAAATCACCAAAAGCTGTTCATAGACGACGAAGTTATCGCGAACAAATGTAAAAAAACACGTTCAATTGAGTAACCCCATTTTATTTTGAAATCGTTTCAAAAAAGTAATTTTCATCACGTCAAACTATCAAATAAAGGAAAATCTTCAAATATACTCCCTAGATTACGACACCCGACAGTTATTAAGATATCCAAAAGCGCGATAAATCATGTTGGACAAACGCATAGCCAGTGCTTGTTTTTATCCCGTCCGGTTTCCGGGGAGGACGTGTCGGACTGCATAAATCATCCACTTAACGATATTACAGTGTGCAGTAAGTACGGAATTTAGTGTGAACAATTTGTTTTAACAAAAAATACATCATCATCATTACAGCCCAATTATGTCCACTGCTGAACGAAGGCCTCCCCTAATGATTTCCACGCGGACCGATCCCTTGCAGTTGACATCCATCTGCTACCCGCCACCTTAACCAGATCATCCGTCCATCTGGTTGGGGGTCGGCCTACGCTTCGCTTTCCGTTACGTGGACGCCACTCGAGAACCTTTCCGCCCCATCGGCCATCGGTTCTACGCACTATGTGCCCTGCCCACTGCCACTTCAACTTGCTAATCCTCTGGGCTATGTCGGTCACCCTAGTTCTCCTACGGATATCATCGTTTCGGATTTTATCGCGTAGGGAGACACCTAACATAGCCCTCTCCATAGCACGCTGAGCAACCTTGAGTCTATTCAAGAGGCCCTTAGTGAGCGACCACGTTTCGCTTCCGTATGTCATAACTGGCAACACACACTGGTCAAAGACCTTCGTCTTGAGACACTGAGGTATTTTGGACGAAAAGATCTGCCTTAACTTCCCGAACGCTGCCCATCCTAATTGGATTCGACGAGAAACCTCCTTCTCGAAGTTGGACCTACCCATTTGGACTACCTGTCCCAGGTACACATATTCGTCAACAACTTCGAGGACAGAACTTCCAACTGATATCGGTATAGGTACGACATGGGCATTAGACATGACTTTCGTCTTGTCCATGTTCATTTTAAGACCCACCTGTTGAGAAGCTCCGTCTAGGGTTTCGAGCATAGTGCTTAAATCCTCCATGGATTCTGCCATGACTACTATATCATCGGCAAATCGAAGATGAGTGATGTACTCGCCATTCACGTTGATGCCAAGTCCTTTCCAATCGAGCAGCTTAAACATATCTTCCAACGCAACTGTGAACAGTTTCGGAGATATAACGTCTCCCTGTCTCACTCCTCGGTGCAATTGGATAGGTTGTGTAAGCTCTTCATGTACACGGACTGACATAGTAGCGCTCTCGTACAGACATCTCAATACTTCGATATAGCGAAAGTCAATATGGCACCGTTGGAGGGCCTGAAGCACAGCCCAAGTCTCGATCGAATCAAAGGCTTTCTCATAGTCCACAAACGCCAAGCATAATGGCCGGTTATACTCTCTAGTCTTCTGTATAACCTGCCGCAGCGTATGTATGTGGTCTATGGTGCTGAAGCCTTTGCGGAACCCGGCTTGTTCGGGGGGCTGGAAATCATCAAACCTATGCGCGAGACGGTTCGTGATGACTCTGGAGAACAACTTGTAAATGTGGCTCAATAGCGTGATGGGTCTATAATTCTTCAGCAAGGTTTTGTCGCCTTTTTTGAAGAAAAGCACCACCACGCCATTGCTCCACGCCTCTGGCGTCGCACCCTCACGGATCACGGAATTAAAGAGCTTCTGAAGGGTCTTAAGCACTGGCGTGCCACCTGCTTTCAAAAGTTCTGCGGTAATTCCGTCTTCTCCGGGGGCCTTATTTCGCTTAAGTTGTTTCAGAGCCATCCTAATCTCGCTCAAGGTGACTTCCGGGATATCCTCAGATAAATGTCGGGTTAACTTAGCTCTCGGGTCTTCGGCTAAGCTTGAAGCGGGAATCTGTGTAGCGGTATATAACTCGCTGTAAAACTTCTCAATCTCCCTCAAAATCTCTGGTTTAGATGAGACTACATTTCCACTGTTGGTCTTCAGACTAGTCAGCTGGCTTTGCCCAACAGACATGTTCCTTGCAAACACCTTGGAACCCTGTTCCGTTCGATCGCCTCTTTAATACACTTTGTATTAAAGCGACGAATATCGCGTCGCAAGGAGCTGGATATACGTCTATTAAGCTGCCGGTATTGTGACGCGTCGTCTGAAGACTGCAGTTTCATCTGTCGTCTTGTCGCCATGAGATCGAGAGTCTGTTGAGATAGTTTATTGGGTCTTAATTTGCGTTGTCCCTTGCAAAACTTAGACCCAACTGTTTGCAGAGTTTCCACTAGCCCGCTATTTATATCGTCCACTGTTACGCAGCTCTCTAGGCATTCAAAGCGATTCTGCAGTTCGAGTTGAAAGCTCTCGGGGTTATTGATTTGAAGCACGTTAGGTCGGAGCGTAGACTTCATCAGGCGAGACCTCTCCAGTTGAACATTAATATTTAACGTGCCTCTTACCATACGGTGATCGCTACCGGTTTTCACCCTGGCGATCACAGAGACGTCGTTAAATATATGTCTTCTGGTGGTCATGATGAAGTCAATCTCATTTCGTGTGGAACCATCGGGACTCAACCAAGTCCACTTCCTCTGCGGCGGCTTCTTGAAAAAAGAGTTCATCATAAAGAGTCCCTCTTTTTCCATGAAATCGGCCAGCCGCTGTCCCCTGGGGTTCCGGTGTCCAAATCCATATTGCCCCACTTTCAACTCACAACCACTTCGAATGCCCAGCCTTGCGTTGAAGTCTCCCATAACGACCGTAAAGTGTGTCTTGGAGGTATGCATTGCTCTGCTGATATCATCATACATAGCCTCCACTTCATCGTCGGAGTGCGATGAAGTCGGATGAAAAATACAATTATTGTTGATTTGCTTTGCGTTGCCTTCGATTCAGTTTTTATATTAGGGACTTTCTGTACTTACTTTTGCATATGTAGAATTATTTCATAAATTTTCAATAGCATGCAAAATTAATCAGATCTATGAGCTCCAGACACGCAGTTTGTACTTAACCTTGAACGCCGGGATCCAGACAGAATAGAAAATCTATTGTGTCTGGCGCCTTAAGGCGTCATTGCCGTCAAAGGGATAAAGATGCGTTTGTGAATGATTATTAAGCTTTTACCAATGATATTCTGTATATACATATTGCGATCTGCGGGACTCCTGCGCGGTCGCATGATGTGGTATCGTTGGAACATCAGGCTGTCTGTTCTAATTGTTATTGCAGTGTGCAATTTGCGGGACACAGTGGATTGCATGTCCGCGGATCGCAGATAGTAATAACTGCTTATCTGCGTGGTTTTACCCTGCGCGATGTGAACACTATAGTAGGAAACTTTACAAAAATATTTGATCCACGATCTGTGCTTTTGTATGAAATGTTTGTGTAAGTATAGGTATCGATTTCTGTCTTCGGTTTCTATTGAATGAAATTTGTATGTACCCACTTAGTGTATTAATTTCTCATGTAAGTGACTGAATGGTTTTTATGAGAAAAATATTCTTTTAAACTAATATTCTGTATATATATAGGAAGATACGCCACCAAACGAACTACCAAAGAGAATACAGTTGAAGGCTCTATGTTTAGGTAAATGTACGCTCGTTCGAATTATGTGTATGTGTGCTGCCGCTGTATTGGGAACACTTTATTCAGTTGTTATGTGAACATATCACGAATCCATACTTTTTACATCATTGGCGCGACAGCATTGGAAAATTAGTTATTCCGACATGATTTGGTGGGGAAGGGGTCCATAATAAATTACATATTTTTTCCATTCAATGCCTCAACGTTAACAAATGGACTAATCTGTGTTTTACGTCATCCATTTTATTTAAGTTGTTTTGAAGAACTCGATAGTAGCTTAAATTTTAAGCACTACAAACATTCAACTACTACAGATTTCTCTCTTATATGTTATTAAAATTATAAGTCTTGATACTGATTCGTCTACGTAGGTACCACCGCAGATATGCATGGATGGCAGATATCGTCCCGTGAAAAAGGAGAGTTATACACTTTTTGCTTCGAGATGAGGGCACTGTAGCTAGTGAAATTACCGGGTATAAGAGACCTAACATCTGTTATCTAGGGTGCGACGACGGGGCAGTGTGGCATTGATGGAGGATAATAACCGTCTTTCAGTTGTTGGTCTCCTTCAATGTTACCCTGTCAGGCGTATCACTTACCATCAGGCGAGCGTCCAGACCGGACACTAATAACATAAAAAATACGTCTATAAAAATACCTTGAAATGTTCACTGTCCATGAAATACGTCGTAACACGAGTGACATCCAGCCGGCTTTACGTCGCTTCACTGAGTCTAGCTGTACCCAGCCAGTCTATAAGAACTAATTAAATCTATGAAGAGATTTTTCCAACATAAACTTTTAAAAACTTAGACTTGGAATGTTATGGTACGAGTATAGCTTATATTTATGCAGAAAACTAAGTCTTGAATATTTTCTTACATTAAGTAACAATTTCTCGATATTATGCTCTAGTATAACTTATCCTGGGGCATTAAAATTTGTGAATGATAGTACCTATTGGACGGGTAGCAGCGTGGAAAGCGGATGATTGGAGTATTCAGCAAAAGATTGTTTGAAAAGGTTATTTCAAATACTTAGAGGTTTAGAAATAGGGAAACTTATTGAAAGATTTTTTATTATTTAGATCCTTCAGAATATTTATTAAATGAGAATTCCACGTATTACACGCTTTACTTGAAAAGTGCGTGAAAATTTAATCCGTTATAATTAATATTCTCAAGTTTAATTAATTGGGTGAAAGTCTTTATTTTACAAATAAACAACGTAATAACACTAAAGCGATCATTATAAAAAAATACTTAATAAGTTTAGATGACTACCACCCAGTACTTGAACTACCATGTTTTGACTACCCTTGGATCAAAATCGGAACTTTATTCTTCGCATGGGTGAGGTCGCACAGACATTATATATAAGCTAATACGTACAGATATTGTGTGCATTAGCAGTAAACAAGCATTTTTCATTAAATATTAGTGTTCTTTATATAGCATGAATTCCCAAATAACTAAGTTGAGCCAAACCTTTGAACGAGGTCAAAAGTAATTTCGCAGATAAGAAATCTCGTGGCATTGTCAAACGTTCCCAACACTTGTGGGATAAGTGAAAACTAATTTCTCTAAGCGTTAGAGGTCCGTACTCGGCTATGGCAGGAAATTTGAAAACTTTGAGCGCTGCTATCACGGTTCACTTTATATTTAGGAGGTCCTGTGGAGAATATAACAAATGGGGTACAGAAGTGCAACCGATCTTCAGTGGCTGCCTACTTCAGCATGCACTTAATGGTTCGTTATTGAAACGTTTAGAAAACGACTTAAGAACTACGGAGAATATAACAAATGGGGGACAGAACTGCAACCGATCTTCAGTGGCTGCCTACTTCAGCATGCACTTAATGCTTCGTTATTGAAACGAATAGAAAACGACTTAAAAACTACGAAAGGTCGCTAGTGGAAGCTGGATGAGCAAAGAGGAGGAACGTAATATCTGGCGCAGAATAGGGGAAACCTTAGTGCAGCAATGTACTGTGATTGATTGAGTATGTTGAAGATACCTGTTGCCTAAGATATCTGTCATAATCATAGATCGGATAATCGGATGCATATTTACCTAAAGTTGACCGGCGCCTTAGTATGGTAAGCACTTCTTTATCGTAAAAATTTCGGGATTTCGGAATTGATGCATTTAATGTTCGGAATATAGAATTAAATGTATTTTTATTACGTTTGTAGTGTTTTCTATTACAATATATGATTTGTATGTACATTACTTGTATGGAAAAAAAACGATATTTCGGGATGAATACCGTTAGCGTTTTGATTATAAATATAATTGAATGCACACAATATCCATTATGATGTTCGAAGCTTAGTAGCTAGGCATTTTATAAAATAATAATAATAAAAACATTTTTTTATAATTAAAATTAATATATAATTTATAGGTAGGTAACCCATTTGTTATTTGTTTATATCCGATTAGTTCAAAATCCCTGATTTTTTTCGAATCCCGACATTGAAAAAGTCAATTCCGAAAAAAGAAGCCGTCTCCATATTTTCTTAGCAAAAAAAAAATTAGGTAAATATGCATCCGATTATCCGATCTATGGTCATAATGTAAGCATACGTCTAAGTAAATGTTTGGAATTACCTAGCGAAAATTAGTAATGAATTTTTAGCAACATTACTGCCGAATGCAAGTTTTCACCATGTTTTCAGTTGGTTGCTGGAAGCAAATAAGGGCTAACGATTTGCCAATTTGTACGTAGTAGCACAGTGGAGAATTTTCCAAAACCCTTGAATACCAGATATAAGAGATACCATCAGTCAGTCAGTCAGTTTCGGGTGTCCATCCCATTAGCTACCATCCCATTACCCCATACCATCATATTGTTGCTTCCCAGCAATCACTGTCACTGTTATTAATTTCCTTCAACACTGCATCTGTCATGGTCAGGCATATTACTTACCACCAGGAGAACTAACTTACCATCCCGTTATTTTAATGACGTACAAAACATTTCCATGGCTTAATATATATTCTTGGCTTTATACGTTTTCTTAGGTTCTATAATCCTATACTGTCAAAACCTCAAAATGAGATCACCTTAATCCGTTTAGTTTCCTTTTCCCAGTCAGAAATGACACAAAACCCCAATGGTTCCGTTGCGACGGGTCGGAAAGAAATTTACTTTTTGCACGGAGGTGCTCCAGATTCTTGTGTGAGCCACTTCGTGGAATGGACTCCATTTCATTTGGAATTGAATAGGTCATCTGTATCCTATCATGAACTGATGGTTTTTTTCACATTTTAAAGTTTTTCATTAGAAATGGCGGCATTTCTTACGTCTTTGGTTTATTTTTTATTAGAACCAGAAGAGAAATGCAGTTTGGGACGATTATGTGAGCTTTTATTAGTGACAGTTGTCGAATATTGGTGTTGTTATACCAATGGTATGCAATGATATTCTGTATTTATAAAGGTAGATACGCCACCCGTGCCTCAAAGACGAACCGCCAAAGAGAATACTAGTAAGTAGCTAGTACTTAATATACTTTGTTTAGGTAAATGTACGCTTATTCGAAATATGTGTTTGTGTGCTCTCGCTGCATTTGGAACACTTTTTACAGTTATTCTGTTAACATATCACGAATCGATACTTTTTACATCGTTGTATGTTTGCAATTTTTTCAGTTGGTTTAAGATTGCAGGCTAAATCACCTGATTGTCTGAAAATAAATATTACTGCGTACTTTTGAGGGCACGTTAAGCCCGGCTACAACCGTAGGATGATAGTCACGAGTCCGCATTGGGCCCACGTGGTACTTATGACTTAATATCTCCTTATGACTATGCTGTGCGGCAAGCCCTGTACCCTATAGTGGAACGTTATAGCCTGATTATGATAATTAAGTTTGAAAATGTATCTAATCGAAATCAGATCAGTATTTCCTATGAGACTTAACAAATTAACAGCGAATTGTTATCTCTGTAATTTAAGCGTTCAAATGCGATCGATAAGTGTTTATAATGGCACTAAAATAAATCAAATGGCATTAAACTGAAGCTAAAACAAGCCTTTTGTGTATTGGTAGTTTGTATATTTTATGTTTACAAGTTGTTTATTCGGTAAAGCTAATTTACTATATCTGCTAGGGATCGGCCCGCGTGGAAATCATCAGGGGAGGCTTTTTTCAGCAGCGAACATATTAGGTTTTTAAAACGATGGTGATGATGAATCTACTACATAGTTTCATGTAATAAATCAGTGTGGCTATTCTACACTGATTTGGTATATACCTACCTACCTAGGTAGGTAGGTATATACCTATTCTACACTGATTTGGTATATTTATACCAAATCAGTGTAGAATAGCCACACTGATTATGGGACATATCAAACCGAACTAACCTTGCGATATTTTCGAATGATTAAATTTTATAAACTAACGGTGTATGGCAGGATTTAATAAAGAGGTCAGCCGTTTATCAGTGCTTCGTAGTGTTTTTTTAAATTTACTGACTGATATCGATAATTTCAGCCATTTTCAAAATATATTTTTAATATACTCACATTACCTTGTTCTAGTTTTCATATACTATGTAATTTTACCATACAGATTACATTCACATGGTCAAATGGCAACTAACATTAAACTTAAAAGGGACCAAACGAAAACAAAAGTCATGCGGTCCTTATGGACATTTTGTGGCAAAGGTGCCCTATCATTGTTCGGAGGGTCATTATTTGAAAGTCCACAGTCATTTAGAAACGTATGCATGGAAATGAAAGAATGACGTCATCAATTGTATTTAGATTTAGATTTTTCCAATCTAAATTTTATTTAAGTTATGGCATACGGGTAATTGCTACAAAATTATAACATACTTTTTTATTTTGCAAAACTTTTTTATTGCATAGTTTTTCAAAGACTTAAAATTAATTGCAGGGTAATTTATGATTGTGACGGAATAAAATTATTTTACAAAAATTGACCCCCTTCACTTTATACTATTCTATGTTGCCGATGACAATTCATACTACGATGGCATTCAACAATTATTCATTAAACAAATAATAATTGTGAATAAAGTTACATATATGAACATAATCCTTTATTGATAAAACTAAGCGAGTGGCAGCTTAAAACCCAAAAAAGGTAAATGTTGACGAAAATTATTACCCAATATTTTGGGCAGGCATATTACATAGCAGTGTACTTTTTACCCCATCCACTACATAAGTGACAAAAAATATAATCATAATACGAGTGTACATCTTTAGAAAATCAATGCATTACAATTTCCTAGCTACTTCCATTCACAGGCGCGATAAACACTACCTAGAAATTATTTTAATAATTTGACATTATGTTATTATCATCATCATCATCATTACAGCCTAATTATGTCCACTGCTGAACGAAGGCCTCCGCTAATGATTTCCACGCGGACCGATCCCTTGCAGTTGACATCCATCTGCTACCCGCCACCTTAACCAGATCATCCGTCCATCTGGTTAGGGGTCGGCCTACGCTTCGCTTTCCGTTACGTGGACGCCACTCGAGAACCTTTCCGCCCCATCGGCCATCGGTTCTACGCACTATGTGCCCTGCCCACTGCCACTTCAACTTGCTAATCCTCTGGGCTATGTCGGTCACCCTAGTTCTCCTACGGATATCCTCGTTTCGGATTTTATCGCGTAGGGAGACACCTAACATAGCCCTCTCCATAGCACGCTGAGCAACCTTGAGTCTATTCAAGAGGCCCGTGGTGAGCGACCACGTTTCGCTTTATTATTATGACATTTTTTAAATTCGAATATCTCTATATATATAATAATACTTAAAGCATAAATATCTAACTCAACATGTAAAATAACCAACGCAACCCAACTTATGGCGAAATTCAACATTTTTTTACACGTACCTTTTTGCACTCTAATAAAAGCAGCTACCCTGATACTGACATCACGATAACAACCCCCATCCTTAAAGTAAGAAAACATTGTACTCCTTAAGTCAGGGTGAGAGGGCTCTAAATTGCTTGCATACTGCATAACCCTACCGACAAGCCGGCAATAGCGCGGTCCTATGGTCATGTAAGGTAATGAATGGTGAATCCGTTTATGCATTTTTAACACGTCCTACGGTGGTATCTCCCCTCGGCATGATGGGTGAATAATAAATTCTCCGAAAATATCTGCGCCAGTTGAAAAAACTGGAAACCGGCTAAAATTAATTATTTTACGTGCGCGTTCGAGTCGAGCGTTATGTGAAAATGAAAAATGTTTTATTCAAGTAGATGTCGAGGCACTTTTAAAGTATTTTTGGCTTTGGATTTATATAGGTCTAATAGACAGGTTAGTTAGAAGGTAGGGTAAGTATGAAATGGACAAAACCCATATTTGCGTGACGTGATGTCATATGAGGATACAACTACTGTCTTTTGAGAGCACCGTTTGATACCGCTTAGAAATCGACTTCGACTTCTCTATTCAACCTATCCAGTCCACTACTGGACATAGATCACCCCCAATTTGCGCCAGACATCCCGGTCCTCCGCTTTCCTCATCCAGCCTCCACCAGCGACCTTTCGCAAGTTTCGGTCCATCGTGTGCCGGAGAACGTCCTACGCTACGCTGCCAAGACGCGGTCTCCACTACAGAAATTTAAAGTAGAATAAAGTAGCTTATATCACATTAACAATTACTGGTGAGATAGGTATAAATTAACGTTGTTATCAGTGGACAATCATAAATTACTCAACATCCTTTTAATATCAATTCTACGCTCAACAAAATAAAGCTCAAAATACTTAATCTTTTATAACGCCCTTGTCTGTTTACTTAAGCAAAGAGGTAGCCCTAACTCATAATTGACGTGTGAATTTGTCTCATCCATGGTCAATGATAAACATAGAAACAGTGTGAATAAACATGGCCGCTGAATTTGCAGTAATCCAATTATTCATTACTGTCACAAATTTGTCCTCGCAATATTTAAGGTTGATCTACTAAGGGATCTCGAAACGAACTCACTCCACTATTCATTTGATCGAGATCATGTTACCATAACATAAAATAGAATCGTGATTGTCGTGTATTTAATTTAGAAAGGTGCCACAAGGCAAAACCTTTTGTGATTTTACTATATTATTAATTAATACTTTTATTTATGTAGATAGTAAAGGTACCAAAATAAATGGACATTGTGGTGTGCATGGGCATGTATACGAAAAAAAATTTTTATCTGTATTAAGAAAGTAGTCTCTCAATTTAATAAAGCTGACTGGAAATGGCTTCTTTCAATCACGTTCCTAGTGAATCTTTAAAGTAACTTTCTATAACGACATAAAAATACACCTAATTTTTACCTTGATTAAGAAATTCAATCACTTAAAGAGGAAAACAAGTCGCACGGCGCGTCGATTCAATTTTTCCCCGCTTCTTGGTAGGAGACGTAAAATTGGGAACGAAATGAATAAATTAGATTCAGCAGATGTTATTTGTGATGACAATTTCATTTCCTTCTGATTACTTCCAAACTGGCTTTAGAATAATAATGCGAGCTGATCTTATTAGGTACATATTGGCACGAACGGTAGATTTTATTTTCACGATATCTTTATTGAAACAAATTGATTGACAAATATTTAGCTGGGATGTTATTGATATCAATACGCTTCATTAAGTACATATAGGAACGTGTTTTGTAAAAGAAATGATTTCATATTGAGACTTTTTTATATGACAGGATTTACTAAATAATCCTTTATCAGCTTTAGTGATCCCACTTTCTCTCTTTAAACTCTGGCAGTTCACTGTTGGATATATATAATATGGTATTCCCTATGATTATTCTGTGCCATATGTTTCAGTCCTCCACTTTTCCCATCTAGCTTCCACCAGCGACCTATTGCAATTTGTGCATCGGACTGAGTAAATTAAGAGATAGGTTACAATTGCTTATTCAAGATGTTCTTAATATATTTTTAATTTTCAGTTTCGAGAGCAATAAATAAATAATAATTTTAAAACTGATTCAATAAATCCAAAGAACCATGCCGCGTGTAACATACTTTAGGGCCGACAACACATCCTTGTGACCTCAGCCTATTGCAAATGTCCATGGGCGGCGGTGACACTTTCCATCAGGTGAGCCGCATGCTCGTTTGCCTCCCTATTTTATATTATAAAAAATACTCGTAGTAATGGAATTTCCAACACTGAATAAGTCGTCAATTCATACATCATTACAAATAGTCGATAACGCTTCATCCAGTAAAATAAACAGACCTTATCGGTATGGACATTCGACAGCGTTAGCCACAAGTGTCGTAAAACTCAGTGCGGGCACTAAAGTCCGTAACGGACACTAAACCGTTCTACTAACACTAAAGGACGTTAGGTGCACCGCAGACTTTTATGTAATCGAGCCTTTATATCTATCTATCTATTCAACCTATCGCATTCCACTGCTGGACATACGTCATGGGTGGTAATGCTATATGCATTGCAATGGTTCTATTCTCACAGACCAAAAAGAAAGCCACAGATAGTTTGAAGTAGGTCACAGATGTCGGTGGCTCATTGGTGTGGACTGTTGCCCTCCTACGCGAAGGCGGAGGTTCAAATCGCCACGTACCAATATCTTTCCGTTATCCGACGCTCTTACGGCGAAGGAAAACACCGTGAGGAAACCTGCGCACGCCTGCGAAGGGATTCAAAGGTTGTATGTGAAGTCGATTAATCTGCACTGGGCCCGCGTGGCCTAAACACACTTGCGGGTAGGCTCGTGCCCTTCGTGGGGACGTTAAATGAGCTGATAATGATGATGTCACAGGTAGTCTGTCGTCTGCACTGCCCCTAAACCGCTCTACTAGCACTAAAGGACACTAAAAGGGTAGGGTCCGTTTACATTCGCCCGTAATAATGAGGGACCCGTCATTGAGTGTTTGGCTGGCACTTTAATTTGATTTTATGTGTACTATTGTTGGATTATTTCCATGGAATTGGTGTAATCTGTACGTTTAGTCTTTGCATATTTGATTTTGCTTGTTCGAGTTGGGAGCGTGAAGGCTTAATGTTGCTACGCTTCATTATCAACAATGGAACAGTTTCATTAATATTTTGTAAGCTTTTACATTCAAAAGTGGCATTTCAATATTGTAACTTTGCACATAAGTGTGGGCTGTTGCCGTCTGATCTGGAGGGCGCAGGTTCGAACCCCGCCATGTACCAAAGTGGTGAGTGTGATCTAATTTTTTAATTATTATGTATGTTCTCCAACGTTTCTAAGGGAAGAAAACATTGTGAGGAAACTGCGCACGCCTGCGAAGAGATACAAAGGTTTTACGTGAAGTTGGCGAATCCGTACTGGGGGCCCTCGTGGACGACTAGTTGTAGACTAGCTGTAAACGTTTTTAAAAACTACGTAAAAGCGACCTATTAGTACTAACCACGAGATCCTGACAATAGCCCACAACCGACAAGACGCGTTCAATGTTACGTCACCGAGAACAGGGTTTCAATTCTACTAAATAACTTGATCCCGCAGTCATGTCCATGTCTCAGCTGCGGTATGTTAGCACGGACGGACACTGACTGCGGATTGGTTCACAAGTTCAAAGTCACTCAACGCGCAATGGCGAGCTATGCTTGGAGTCTCTCTTGGGGATAAGATCAGAAATGATTAATCCGCAAGAGAACTAAAGTTACCGACATAGCCGCGGATCAGCAAGTTGAAGTGGCATGGCTGGTCACAGTTGTCGTAGAACCGATGGCCGTTGGAGACAGCGTAGCGTAGGGCGCCCTCCGGCCCGATGGACCACGACTTGCGGAAGGTCGCTGTGGGAGCTGGATGAGAAAAGCGGAGGACCGGGATATCTGGCGCAAAATGGAGGAGACCTATGTCCAGCAGTGGACTGCGATAGGTTGAAGAGAGAGAGAGAGAGAAATAACTTGATATAACGACACTTTTCACGCCAACTGTAAATTTGATATCTGGTACAATTTCAAAAATAATGGTTTACTACTCGTAGTAAAATCGAAAAAATCATACCATAAAACAGAACATGTTGTTTATGTATTATTATAAAGTAAATAATAAATTATTATACTTAAGCCTATATTTAATAGTTATTTTGTGGAAGTCTTTACTTTCTTGTAAGATATATTACTGGAAGAACGGTATTATCCTAACACTTTAAAACAACAGGATGAGATCTTTACCCTTTTTATAAATGTGAAATTAGTTGTAAACAAAAATATTATATTTTGTATTTTAATGTGCAATATTTTTACTATTGAAATCCAATAACGTTCCTATAATAAGGCGTCGCTGGCTAATTGGTGTAGACTGCTGCCCTCCGATATGAATGGCGCAGGTTCAAATCCCGCCACGCACCAATGTATTTTCGAATTTTCGATATTATATGTACGTTTATTCGACGGTCTTACGGTGAAGGAAAATAACGTGAGGAAACCTACTCACGCCTATGACGGTATTCAAAGGTTGTGCTTGAAGTCGGCCATTCCGCACTGGGTCCGCGTGGATGACTTCGGCCTATACCACCCTATACGGGTAGGCTCGTGCCCCTCGGTGGGGACGTATAATGAGCTGATGATGATAAACGATTCTATTAGCGCATTTCAAATTTAGTAGAATTGTGGCCCGGGTCATTTGCAAACGTCCTCCGATCGGCAACTGTGTTTGACAAGCCATTGTGCCTCGGCCATGGTTGCATTTATTCGTAACTAGTTCATTTGTCGGGACCACTCCTTGGAGATAGTTACAGCTTTGAAGAGTTGTAAGTTTGTGAACAGTATTTTTCCTGTTTCATGGATAGGCAAAGGATATATAAGGCTATGTATGCATCACGTTGGCACTGCCAGAAAATCAGCGCTGCTGTGTGTTAATTAACAAAATCGTGAAAACATATAAACTATTATAAATACACACAGCAGCACATGCTGAGGCAGTGTCCATTTCACTAATAAGGTATTGCACTTTTGTTAATGGTTAATATAATTTATGTTTAATTTTTATTTTACTTTAAAGTTAAATTTTATATTTTACCAAATAGTTTCTAAAAGTGTTCAATTTTTTGTGTTGTTCATGTGTAGTACTTTTAGTCAATAAATGTTTTTCTATCTTTCAAAGTGACGATTTACCTGATTGGAAATGGACGCCGTAGAACCCACGAGTGTGTTGGCAAGTGTTAAAAATAAGAGAATATTCCTTTTACATTAGTAACTTCATAAAACGTTGTTCTACGCAGGTTATTCTATCAGACCGTGGTATCTCCAAGCATAACAAATCCAGTCAAGTATAAAATAGCTCTGCTAAATCAAATTTGAAATTTGAGTTGGCAAAAATGGACAATCGGAAAAAAGCACCGTCTAGCCATAACAGCTTGTGTACTACTTAGAAAATAGAAATATACTTTACTTCAACCTATTGCAGTCCACTCTTGGACAAAGGTCTCCCCATTTAGCGCTAGATATTCCAGTCCCTCAATTTCCCTAACGGAAAAGGATCTCTCTTTGGAATTAAAATCAGAAATAATGCTATCCTTACGAGAGTTAAGGTTGACAACATACTTGCCGAATCAGCAAGTTGAAATAGCAGTGGGCTAATCACGTGTACTGCAGAACCAATGACCGCCAGGGCAGACAAGTACTGGCAGTAGGGTCCGGTCCAACGGCCAGATGACCTACGAAAGGTCGCTGATGGAGGCGGGATAAAAAAAATTAAACAGAAAATCAGGATAAATAATGTAATGTTTTTAATAAATAATCTGACAACATATTTGTTACATCAATTTAAAATTTTCCAGGCTAAATGTACAAAAAAGGTTGAGGTAACTCAACCTTTTTTGTACATTAATGAATAAACTATGAGGTTATTACATTAATTAGGTTTACATTATACTTAGATAAACAATATATTGTTTACCTAAGGTTTTAAACTTCCATTATGAATAGGTACCTTCATTATTTGGTAAGCACAACTTAATAGAAGCGTGCGCGTGTGTCAGACAACTCAATGGTAGTACTTTTTGTCCCGGTTTTTCTGTCTGGGACAGTAAGCCATTTGCCGATAAGGCTTCTTTAAGGTGCCGTAAACGTCGGTGTAACGCTTGAAATACAGGCCTGTAAATAGCATTAAAAGGAAAGCAGTAGTGAAGATTGAGAAACAGAAATGGCATTCTGCTCTAGGCATTTTTAAAATAAATGTGAGCCAAAGAGAACTATACTCATACTATGACAATAAGAAACTATAAGTACGTAATTATTGAATACGTTTTAGTTATACTGGAGTATTGAATAAATTTTAATATCATCATCGTCATTACACCCTAATATGTCCACTGCTGAACGAAGGCCTCCTGTAATAATTTCCACGTGGACCGATCCCTAGCAGTTGACATCCATCTGGTACCCGCCACCTTAACCAGGTCATCCGTCCATCCGGTTGGATGCCAACCTACGCTTCGTTTCCCGTTACGCAGAGACCACTCGAGAACCATTCCGAGAGATTTATAAAGCTTTATTAAAGATTTATTATTTCCGCCCCATCGGCGATCGTTTCTACGCACTATGTGCCCTGCCGACTGCCACTTCAACTTGCTAATCCTGTGGGCTATGTCGGTTGGATGACCGAACTACGATTAGATCTTCTCGTTTCGTTTTTACCTTTAATATATCCGTCATATTTCTTCACAATCATTAATTATTTAAAATAAATGAGATTACTGGGATTTATGAGCATGTTCAGGTAAATTACAAACTATGTATACACATTAAACGACCATGTGGTCTAACATTTGAGCTGTTAATAACACCCAAATCTCCATTATTTTTTAAAAATCAGTACACTATAATATTATGGCCAGGCTTGTAGTTTTACTCGTTTTTCTTCAACAATTAGCTTTTGCGCGTGACGCCTTTACCATGTGTAATAGTAACTTTGGGCTAACGCTAACTTTAACTCGCTACTTCGTTAAAACTGCGTTATCTCCAAATTTTGTTTAGAATAGACTAGTGATGACTGACGTATTTATTAGGATAAGAATTAATATCATATAAAAAACGTCGCAAAAAATACATTGCTTTAGAACTAAGGTCAGCAAAAAATTATATAGTGAGCTAACCTTTAAAGATGGTCATATGCTGTTGCGGTCTTTTATTTAGAACTTTTGAAAGTAACAATATTTTCATATATAACTTTTGCAAAACTTTAGCCGTTTACGCAGCGGAAGCTCTCAGTAGGAAAAAATCCCTCGGTTCTGAAACATTCTTCCTTGCTGCGCCACTTTTAATGTTCTTAACGTGATAATTGATAGCATATGCTTCCTCGATAAAGGGGCTACAGAACGATTAAGAAAGTTTTCAAATCGAACTAGTAGTTCCTGAGATAAGAGCGATTCAAACAAACAAAAAAGCTCAGTTTTATAATATTATTATATTTTTTTATGTCAACCCCCACGGAACGCCAATTATAATTAAGTACTTATTACTAAGCAGTACACGATTGAGTAATGAACACGTATTTGTGTTCAAACTTGAGCTTTATTACACCGACGACGGCTGCGCCGATAAAATCTGTTTGTGGAGTGGACTCGATTGTCCATTCAATTTCATTTTGAATTCCAGTTTAATTATTTTTCATTTGAGTCCGCCCTTAATGAGACGGTTGATGGAACGTTGGTTGGTTCAATGAATCTCATAACAATAATAATTTCAAATTGTTTCTTATTTTACTAGATGGTAGACTAGATACTAAGTCCTCTAGGTAGGAACCACTGCAGTACCAGATATTGTCCCGTGAAATAGGAGTGTTATGCACCTTTATATTTAGGGATGAGGACACTGTAGCTAGTGTACATAAGAGACCTGACATCCATTGTCTCGGATTTATTATTTATTTATGTATGTTACACAAACAGGATACAGTCTTTACATGAAACACATTAAAATAACACAGTTGACTGGACAGGACTGTAGCCCAGAGACGGGGTACGCAGCGTGATATCATGACTTTTAAAAAAATATAATAGGCTATGAAAATATTTCGAAAAGAAAAAACAGAGTACTAACAAACTTACAATTAATAGCTTTCCTAAGTCGTTAAGGATGACGGACGTAGTGTGGCATTGAAGGAGAATAATAACTTTATTTCTATTTTCCTTCAATGGCATTCTGTCATGGTCGGACGTGTCACTTGCCATTGGGTGTGCGTCCTGACCGTCCTGTAACATAAAAAGGTGGGCGTGAATTCAGACTTAGGCCTATATCTACCATTAATTTGTAACTATCTGCTGTCTTCATTTTGGGAATTTGCTGAAGAACTATTAATAATTCAATTTTGTTATAATCTTTAAAAAAGGGTAGTCGTACAACTTTGGCGGCAGGAATGGAATATAACATTTCAAGGAGAGTATATTAACTATTATGAAATGTTTGTTACAAGTTTGCTTACCATTCATTGAATTATGATAAAATTACTCCTGAACGAGTAGCATTCAGTCCTAATCGGCAAAACCTAACTTATACGTGAGCTAATTTGAAATGAATCAAACATAAACCTACATCCACGTTTCAGAGATATGCCAAGAAATTATCCGTAACAAACGTATCTGATACAGATATTGTCTAAATTCTGTACCGGCACTGGCTGTATCAGAGGAGCGTTTACACTTCGCACTAATTGAATCAGCCCCAAGGCCTCGTAGGCGGTACGTCTTGGACCACAGGCTTGTCGGTGACAGGCTATCTCGTACACTCTACCTCAATTGTCTCACATTACTGGGCTTCGATTGTGTTAATTTTAAAATGCGTGAAAGGCTAAGTGTCTCAACAGTAATATTTTGCACCCACTTCTTCTGTTTTGTGGTAGAATTTTAATTGGTAACATCATTAGCAAGGGCGGATCCAGGTTAGGCGCCAGGAGGGGGTCACATAGTAGCAGTCAAGTTAAGAACTTATAAGGTGTTTTGTTAATGTACGTTAGTATAGTAATTAAAAATAGCTCAAGGGGGTCATGACCCCATGACCCTCCCTCTGGATCCGCCATTGTTCATTAGGCAAGTCATTCTTCTATTTAATAATCATTTTAAATTATAACATTAAATTTTTACCGGATTAGTGTGTTCGGTGTCGTGATGACAAGCAGATTGGTAGAATTGAGGCCCTGCTTGTCGAATGTCGTGGAAAGGGTTTTTTGTCATGTATATCTAACTAGCTTTTCCCAGCGGCTTCGCTCGCGTTAGGAAGGATTATATTTCATCTTACATTCTATGCCCTTAAGAGTTTTATAAAATAAAATTATAAATTACATTTTTTCAAAATCCTTTCTTAAGGGATACTAACTTCTTACATAGATATCTGACAGTCAGGTTGGAGCAGACGAGTTCTGGAATAGAGACCGGGTCTTGGCAAGAGTAGCGTAGAACGCCCTTTCCGTTAGAACGACTTGTAGGTAGTCGTTATTTTCCGTCATTAGGTCTATTTTAGGTCTCTTACATTAATTTCATAAGCTTCAGTATCGTCATCTAAAAACACAGAAGTGCCAAAACATTCCTATTTTACCGACTCCAAAAAAGGAGGTTACTTAATTCGACCGTATATATTTTTTTAGTGCTGTTTCGACTCTAAACCCAGTCTACTACCTAGTAAGTATTTTTTATCATCTATAGGACATTTGACCGCCATCTCACTAGATGGTAAGTGATGATGCGGCCTAGGATGGATCATGTCATCATCAAGTATTATTTAAACTAAAATAGTTTCCTATGCATATAAAGATATTAATACACTGTTCGTCATATCGTTCAGATTTTTTATCGTCAATATTAGACAGTACCTAGCTGGTCTAGTAGGCGTCCATTGTCTCCCCGGCTTTGAGTGAAGGCATATTGCGGGCAGGGCAGCTTATGAATTTAATTTAGCGGGCTGCTTTACGACTCACGTGACTCACATGCAGAAGGGGCTATATTTACAGCTTCGACGATGCCTGTCTTTTTGATATAATCTTAAACAGATACTGGGCGACTTTGGCTTTAGACTAAAACATTTTTAAGCGAGCATATTTTAACATTTTGTTTCTGCTCTAATCAAAACATTTTAAATTACTTCCCTTTTAAAATAAAATACAAATGTAGATTTGAATGAGTTACACTTTTGTTTCCAGCTACACGCTTACGATGGAATTAACACAAAGGCACATGCGTCCTTAGGCTTTTGGGATAAAGACGAAGAAACAATAAGAAATGTATATAGAAAAATATAGAAATACAAAACAAGAAACAAAATATTTCAAGGACGCTGTCATTGTGCGGATTGATTAAGAATAGCCGTTACCACCGGGGGCACGAGCATACCGTTAAGAGTGAACACTGTACAGACCTTAGTCATCCACACAGACCAGGCACGCATTGGACGGTTTCACGCACAACCTTTGAATCTCTTCGCAGGCGTGAGGGGCTTCCGCACGATGATGATACACCGTAAGAGAGTTGACTAACGTATCATGTAATTACAATAATTTGTACGTGGCGGGATTGGAACCTACGCCATGTAAAAAAATGTTCCAACATTCTGCAATTTTAAAGCAGAGAGCTAAATATTGTATGCGGCCTATTTATCAATAACAAAAAATATTGCTTCTTTCTTTATTCGGAAATCGACCCCAAAGTTTTAGAAGTGGTGGGAAATTAATATGGGACTTTTCGCAGTTTATAAGATACAAAAAAACGATGGCGTATGAAGTAAAATATCATCTAAAGCAGCGTAAAAATAATATCTGCTTTCATAACCAGGAAAGGTAAACCGTGTTAAAGCTAGTAAGAGATATTATAATATGTTTTAAATTAGTTCTTTAAAAGTTAAAAGCAGTCCTTAAACGTAGCAATAAGTTTGAGGCTAAATTTAATCGCATATTAACTTCTTTTAATGGTTAATTTGACTTCAAACCTTTTTTGTAGCCGATTGCCTACTTGTTTAGATTAAAGACTTAAAACTGTTCGATCCAATATACACGTAATTGAGTGGGCTGGTCGACCAATAAATTAGTTTACTTGTAAAGATAGATGTCACATGCACGAATTGGATTGATAAGGGTTATTTTTCTTCGCGTAATACCTGTGTGTGAAAATACCTTTTAATATGTTTAACAAAGAAGCTTCCCAGATATATTTTTTTAATTAAAGCCATATTGATTTTTTGAAACTCGTTGTATAGCGATTTATAAAGCCCAAGTATATTATGTAGTATTAAGTCAGGAACTAAATCTATTGATAGTCATTTCTTTCCTTTGAAACTGAGACGCAGATGTTTATCTAGCCAGATTTTTAATACCCAGTGGTTTATCTGGATGGAGTCGTATTCCGAAGCATGGAAGTACATTACAGTGATATTTTACGGAAGGATATCTGGCTCTGCAGTAGATACCTACCACGAAGTGTACAACTATTTTAATCAAATTATAGATTTTAGTATTGAAAGTGATGATTTGTACACATTTCGCTTTTGGACTATATATAATAATACTAACATTTATTTTCCAAACCCTGATGGTGAGCGACTGTCGCTTTTAGTGTGGGTATTATCTCGTAAAAAAGACGACAGTGTAATTGCTAACTTGTGATGCAAAGATTTTAAGTCGCAAAATCTAGTAATATTACTGCCTGTCTTACCCTCCAGCCTGGAACACCGCCATAACAAAAACAAAACTGTTATGGCGGTATCCACTCAGATATTAAGCTACCCACGCATTCAACCTTATACACGATTTAGGTATAAATATCGAAATAAAATTCAATATTATTGTATAAAAATGGTTGAAAATATTCGCCATTGTTATAAATCTTTCACTGCTATTCTTAGAAACGGTACACGTGTAATAAGCTAAAAAGCAACCTATAAGTTGAACAAAATTAACCTCAGCCAACGTTACATCCTGTATAGACACAAATATATCAAGCGACGTAAGGAAACTCTGCTCGTACGTTGTTCGTAACGAGATTGGGCTTCGACTCCTAATATTATTTTCTAAATCCCTTTGATCTC
Organism: Leucinodes orbonalis; assembly: GCA_019425675.1. Lineage (NCBI taxonomy): Eukaryota > Metazoa > Arthropoda > Insecta > Lepidoptera > Crambidae > Leucinodes > Leucinodes orbonalis. The sequence goes on from PQWD01001021.1 coordinate 76,755, forward strand.
TCGGCTTTAATGCGGTTTTTTATTAATAAAAGTTTCGTATTGCGAAGTAATCACTCAACGTGATGGTCTTATACTCAAGCAAAATATATTTATTTAAATTATCGCTCTTAAAGGTAGCGAAGTTTTGTTTACTTCCAAGTTATGAGGAAATTTCATATTTTTTCCTTAATCGCTTTATTATTAGCACTGGTTGATATTACAATATTTGTGGTTTGATATTTCTATAACAAGCGATAAATAATTATGATTCAGATGATGAAAACAATTTCTCGCGACCTTCATCATTAAACCTTGGAATAAAATTAAACAGACAAAGACCCTTAAATAATAAGTAAATATAACAGAGGGCTGGTGGCTCATTGGTGTGGACTGTTAACTTCCGATCTGGAGGGCGTAGGTTCGAATTCAGCCACGAATCAATGTATTTTCTAAATTTCGCATGACACTGATATTATGACTGCATCTGCAGCAGATTAAACGTCCCCACCGAGGGGCACGAGCCTACCGTGTAGGGTGATTAGGCCTTAGTCGTCCACGCGGCCAGTGCGGATTGGACGACTTCACGCACAACCTTTGAATTTCTTCCCAGGCGTGCATGAAGGTTTCCTCACGATGTTTTCCTTCACCGTAAGAGCGTCGGATAACGTACATATATTTTCGAAAATTTGAAACACATTGGTACGTGTCGGGATTTGAACCACAGCCCTTCGGTAGGAAGGCGACAGTCCACACCATTGAGCCACCGACGCTCCTATTACGACGACGACGACGATATTATGACATAAGAGTTAAAATTAAGCAAGAATTTATAGCTTAACCATTTACGTTATCATCAGTGTGTTTTCGTACATGCGTTCATCATATGTACGTTATCCGACGCTCTTACAGTAAAAGAAAACATCGTGAGGAATCCTGCTCACGCCTACGAAGATATTCAAAGGTTATGCGTGAAGTCGGCCAATGCGCATTGGGCCCGCGTGGACGACTAAGGCCCATACACTCTCTACGAGTAGGCACTGAGGGGGGTGGGGACCTATAATAAGCTGATGATGAGGAGTAATTAAAAAATTAACTAGACTACATCATGTTCACACTGCAGTGCACAAGGCTTCCCGGCATTATAACTACAGAGTAATAATAAAAGTCATTGCATATAAAATTTGACGACCCATTTGGTGTTGCGGTTGAGAGGACTGCAACACCAAGGGTTCCGGGTTCAATCCCCGGGCAGTACAAACATTTGTGTGCATGAACATGTCTGTTTGTAATGGTCTGGGTATTTTCTATATATAATATGTATGTATTAACAAAAAAAAGTATGTAAGTAAGTTTATCCGTTGTTTAGTACCCATAATACAGGCTCCACGCTTAACTTGGGGCTAGATGGCGCTGTGTGAATGTCAGGGGATTTATATTTATTATAAAAATAGTTTAAATAACAAAAAAAAGGTTCTCAACCCAAAACTTCTAAGTAAATAGTATTCAATATGAAGAGTTAATGATATCTGCCTATTTCTAAGAGAAAGAAACACAGCTACCAACCAGCGAATAAGTAAAAAATATTTTATCGTTATCTGAAATAACACTTTTAACATTATAACCGCTGGCACTAACCAAACATTTTCGCATCCATTTCATATGGTACTTCCCAAGCTAATGGGCAAACACAAGGTATTTCACGTCAAAATTAATTAATTTATAACTCATGGTTCTCAATTGCCACAAAATTGCCACTCTACTTTAAAACATGCATATGATGTGATGAAATTTGCCGCAAGTTCGATGAAATAAATTATAAAGTGGCTATCTGCAGAGTGATATTAAATTAACGGGTCAAAATGTGTCACACATTTGTGACGTTAATTTTGGAATAGTAGGTGAATTTTGAAAAGTATGTGGACCTATGAACTTATTTTTTATGCTTTTTTGCCTTAGATAAACAATAAACTAACTCGATGCAAAATGTCACTGAAAAAGTGTCCGTGGAAAAATTCTGCATTTATTCGTTTTAATTTCGGAATTTATATGTCATACAAACAGACCTCCTAAAATACTGCAGTTAATTTTTTTTTTTTTTTTTTATTTTAATTTATGTTCTTTAATAACATGTAACATACAATATTTATCAAATCTAGTGTACATTATTATCCTAGATTGAAATTACAATAAATATGAATACGTTATAAAGGCTTAAGCGCACTTATTATAACTTATATAAAATATATATAAACTATATATATATATATATTAATATATATATTATGAGGACAGGTATTCGTCTATTTTTATACGTGTACATAAAACATGATGTAAGTAAATACTGCAGTGACTTTATTTTAATAGGACTTAGCGATCAAACTGAACAGTAACACTGCACTGCACCCTATTAACCTTTTGATACGGGGCGTAAAAAAATACTAATAAGCTTAAAAGTTGTATTTCTTTTGCCAAACACGGGGCTATATCGCCGGGTTGCCACGTCCGCTGTATATTGGGTGCTACAAATCTGAAATATTTATATTTATTACGTAACGTTACTTCATAAGCTTACCGTGTTATATAAAGGAAAAAAGCTGTGTTATGAAATAAGTTGATGCCTTTGGATTTTGACCTACATAGGTCCCCCACTTATGTTGTGTAGTGGTTGAGACGTCAGTAACTACACTTGAGATACCAAGTTCAATACTGGTGCAGTATACACTTTTGAAGTTATTATTTCTATTTCTATATTTAGAAGAAATACATATGTTTATCAGTTCTTTAGTACCCTAACAACAAGCTCCTCGCTTGATATAGGGCTAGATGGCGCTGTGTAAATGTTAGTGGATATTGTTCTAGATGTATCTATGTATAAGTGTATACATTTAGACAAAAATTGCCGCCGGCGAAAATTGCCGGTTGTAGATATCAGTACCTATAAAATATTGGTAGAATAAGAAAGGGCTGCTACCTGTTTTCAAGTGAGTATTTATTTCTCCAAGCCTCCTCTTACTTTTACCACGAAAACATTAGGGTTGGTTACTTTTACTTCTGATAGACTCAGAAGAAACTAAAGGAAATTTACTTTAAGTCCCGGAATGCTGGTTGTATTTACGCTATTAACTATCAATTAATTGGAAATTAAGAGTTGAATCACTAAGTCTGAGAACGCTTTTACTACAAACCTTTATATCAATAAATTAGAAGAGAAAATTCTAAGAAATGGAACATTATAAAGATGTACAGAACCAAGACGGATAACGTGCCAACAAATATATTTGAAGCACGTACTCGCTGAGTAGGCCCGGCAAAATTCATACCAAGCCGTGGTGGCTATATTGAAAAATAGTTATTTAGATTAGAGGTAGCGTTCACGCGCGCCCACGGAATCTGACGAATTTGCTTTATGCCAGTTGGAATATTGTATTCTGGATTAAAACACGTGTTTTTGCGGCCTGGACATTTGGCATTTATGAGCTAAATTCACGATAGGACTGTATTTTCGTAGTTCTGGTACTCGTAGTCACAGTAACTCATTATAATGATTTTCGTAGTCACCGTTCTCGTAGTCGTACTTTTCGTAGTCATAGCTCTCGTAGTCACGGCTCCCGTAGTAGCAATTCTCGTAGTCAACGAACTCATAGTTTCAGGTCCGTATTCTGAAACGAGACTCAAGCGTTGATCTTCTAATAAATAGAGTTATGAAATGAAAAGGTGTGAAAAGTGTTTATTCAGTTTAGGTACTTACAGAACACTTGTTAAGTTCGAAAGGGATAGAGATATATACGATATATAGCGGCATCCCTTTCTAACTCAAATGAAGTAAACATCAACGTTGAGTCTTATTCTGGAATACGGACCTTAGTGCGCGTAGTTACAGTTCATAAAATCTCAGTTTTCATAGACACTGTGACTTAATCCTTTGCATTAAATAAACATACTCGTACCATCTTGATCATGTTTCTTTAAGTTTTTGTCACCTAAGGCTTCAGAAACAATTGATTTTCTTTTGAGGTTAGTTCCAGACGATCACTGGGTAAATTTTTCTCGTTATTGTTATTATTAAGTCTTTCGACTCCACACATAACTCTTCAATGTTCATATCGTAAACATCAAATAAAATAATACTTTGAAATATCATCAAATATTTATAACCACATAAAAAGTACAACCATACGTCGATATTTTGTTTATTTGCTGCACAGTTATCTAGTAATTGAATATTCGAAAACAATAATAGAGCTAACGTTACGTTCATTGCGGTTTTGCATAGCTTTGTTTTTATTAAAATACTTTGTTCATAGAACTATGCACATAACTTTCAGCGTATTCATTCTGGAAATCAGTATTGCAATATTAAATAACTTATATGATGAAATTGCGGGCGTAGTGTATCATGCTATCAAGTTAGTAACTAGAGGTATGGTAAAATGATATACGGAATACCAGTGTGAAACATTGCGAGGCGAAGAGTGGGATAAAATGAAGTCTTAAGTTCAATCTTCGCCTGCACATGTTTTAAAGCCTTTTATTAATTGATCGCACTAAAGGTGACAATATAGATCAATCAAGAAGATAATGGATCAGTTTGATCCATCATCTTCTTAGCGTATCCATGGCAATACACAATCAAATTGTAGAAGGCCAAAAGTTAGCTACAGTGACAGTGTTGTCGGCAGTTTTCATTAAAGCCTGGAGAAGGCTGCATACAATTAAGATGAACCATCGTTTGGCTGCCCTACAAAAAAGGTCAAAATCAAGACCACTCTTAAAAATATCATATCAAAACTTCGAACTATTCAAAGATTAGAGTCCGAAGCCTATAGTCATGCACTTTAAAAAAATCTATTCCTTTGCAATAACTATGAGAAATGTTCTACGAATAGTTCAACAGATGTTATGAACCAAATTGAACATTTTTTATCGATAGTATAAGGTGCTGTACTTTGAGAACTACAGAAACTTATCATATCGATTAAAGCTACTAAGAATATATTTTAAACTTTTAAAAAAGTAGACAGAAGAGCTGATAATTTTCTTGACCTACTTTTCGAGTTCGTGTGTGATGCACTATTATAATTTCTAGGTTCGGTATTGATCCGGTAATCTGTTACTGACTATCATCAGGTACAACCTTAGACCCATATTCAAGAATGAGACTCAAGCGTTTATCTTTAAACGCTTTTAGCTAGAAAGGGATGACGCTCTGAATACGATTAATAGAACCATCCCTTTCTAACTCAATTTAAGTAAAAATCAACGTTGAGTCTCGTTCTAGAATACGGGCCTTAGATTTGTTATCTAAAAAAATAACTTAAAAACATCCTAACATAAATGCCATGGTGACGGGCAGATTAAGGAATACATTGTCACACATTTCCTACTCTTCCTAGGGTTTCGTAAAGGCGACAGAGGAAATTTCTATCAAGTGGGATGGGCGCAGTTATCACTTCCGTACTCTTTCGTACTCTCTGCCTCACCAACCCGGGCCTGTCCAAGCGTAGTGAGCATCATTACCCAAATCAAGAGTGACCTGGTTAAGGTGACGGGTGAGCAGTATGAGATGATCAAGCTCACTGGATATAGATCTGATTGAATTGAACAAGTGGAAATCATCAAGGGGCAGGCCTTGTTCTAGTGACATAATTTAGGTGTAATGATGAACATACATTTTCTTTTACAGGTACACCGACATCCATCAATGTGCAGATGTAGAAATGTGACCATAAAACCGAGAAACAGCCCAAAAATGAAGCGGCGACCGCTGCCGACGGTACGCGAAGAGTCACAGACCAAGAAAGTCTGCGGCAGCGACTTCGCCATTTACACCATGGTGACAACAACAGCAGTGCTCAGCTATATCAACAGTCTGAATGGTGACTTCGTCCATGATGACATTCCGGCAATTGTGACGAACGGTGACGTCATCGGGAGTAATTCTCTGAAGCAACTACTGTTGGACGACTTCTGGGGGACACCGATGGCGGATGCTAATAGCCATAAGTCGTACAGACCTTTGACGACGCTGTCTTTCAGGTAAGTGCTAAGATAAAAACGACACAGTTCTTAATGTATTGAACGCCGGAAATCCAGACACAATAGAATAAATCTATTGTCTTTCGCCTTAAGGCGTCATTGGGGGTCAAGGGTTAAAGTGATATTGTTATAGTATAGTTGTTAGTGTTTGCTGATTGGAATGACGACATTTATTTATTAAATATAGTTAGATTAGCGAGTATATCGTATAACGATTGATTAAGGTATATTGTATCATTGGTATTTATTTAGGATTTATTTAGAGATTCTATTAAAGTTATATTCACTATAAAACGTGTATATAAAACTAGTAAATGCTCTAAAATATCCTCAAATTAGAAATCCTTAATTTGATAATAATCAGAGGTATCATGGAAAAAATATTCTTCATTCTATTAGAACAACCGGTTTTCATTTTACGAAGTACTGTTGCTTTCACTGCACAATAAGAAGTCATCTGTAAAGCCATAAACGAACGTTTATTAGAGTGAAGACCGCGTCAGGGGAGGTTCACGTAGCTAAGACTAATCGGAGTATGAAAAATAACTAAATCCTACTTGATAGAGTTCACAATTAGGCCGATCTAAATTTTGTAGACCTGCCATATTTTTTTATATAGACATTGACACAGCGCCATCTAGTCCCAAGTTAAGCGTAAAGCCTGTATTATGGGAACTAAACAACGATAAACATACTTATATACATTTTTTTTGTAAAGACTACATATTATTACATAAGAAAACACCAGACCATTACAAACAGACATGTTCATGCACACAATATGTTTGTACTGCCCGGGGATCGAACCCGGAACCCTTGGTGTTGCAGCCGACGTCTCAACCGCTACACCAAATGGGTCGTCAAAATTGCGATCAACTGGTTTTAAATGCTACGATCCTTTGTGATAAATTCCAGATTTATTAGACCAAAGAGTAATCAGTATACTATGGAGTCACCAGCAGATATCGGAATAGGTTTTTATTTTCTTCGATCTTTTTCTGACTACTGCTGTTAGCCGCAGATGGCCTTTACAGCTTCACCGGGCAATTGGCGAGCGCAGATGGCTCTCAGCCGTACTCGGAATCGGTGCTCGTTATAAAGGAGAATGGACGATGATAGATAGTGGTAAATTATTGTTAATAAGAAATTCACCGTATAATCTTAATATATGTAGATATCATCGCGATCATGCATTATATTACATAGATAGCATCGATCGCGATGGCAATTCCAGTTTCTCTCGGTTTTTGGCCACTCTATAGCTATGACGTCACTAACACTTACAATGATTGCGATTTGTTTTCGTTTACAAGTCAAGTGTAATGCTCAGGCAATACATTTGAAAATTTGCTTCTTTTATCCGGTTTTAGGTGCGATTTGTTTTCGACATTTTTACTGGTTTATATACCATCTTTTGTATTTAATTCATCTCGATTTGTTCTATTTTGATGACGGATTTCTTTGATTTTTTCATTCGCAAAACTTTGGGTAAAACATAGCGCAATAAAATAACAAATTGTTTTTTTAATGTTTATGATAAAACAGTTTTATACCTTATTAAACCCTTTAGGCATATTACTGCGATACGTACCTACATTAATCCAAACAAGCCAATCCAAGTAAGCCATAGTTACTACCATCGCATATACGGTTTAACGGTTAATTGTTAAGCCGCCAGGATCCCAGACACAATAGAAAATCTATTGTGTCTGTTAAAGGGATTAGCAAAATTAATCGAACTAAACAAACATAATATAGTCTTGAGATATTTAATACATGCTATATTTTTTGCTCGGTATCACTAAAACAGTGTCAGAGACTTAAAGAAAGGAGGAACAATTATTGCTTATTGCTATTCAAAATAGCAAACTGAAATAAAACTGAAATATTGTCTTTGTTTTCTTAGAAAACTGAGTCTAGTTTATAACATTATTTGTCTACTTTATAGTAAAGGTGAGCGCAAATTCGCTCTCCACAAGTATTCCCTCGTCTCCTATCTGCCTATTCCTCATAATAAAGTTCCACTATCACGTATGTATGTAACAGATAACCCACGTCCGATGTCCCCCATTATTACCCTATCGTCGTTTCACGCAATTTTGACTTTGTTCACTAGAATATATGATAGTAAATGCTTCGCTGCAGTTTGGGCGGTTCACCTGCAGGACGTCGCACTAATAAATTATGATAGCCCGTGACATTTGTGGTTCCGCACCAAAAGAGTGCTCTCTTATCGCTGTTGCCGAATTCGCACTTTGCCAAAATGTGTATTTATTACTGTATTCGCTGGGGGCGGAATTACTATTAGTGTTGGCGATGGACATTATATAATGAGAGCTTTGATAGAGTATAATACTAGAAGGCATACCATTTTCATACTTATAAAGCACTTAGTATTTTAGAAGAAACTAATCCTTTTTGCTGTCTTCTTTAAGAGTTATTTTTAATTTAATAGGCACACTGTCGAGTAGACGGTTTACTTTCCTTAGATCAAAACCCAAGTAGCAATAATGATCATCATCATTACACCCTACTATGTCCACTGCTGAACGAAAGCCTCCCCTATTGATTTCCACTCGGACCGATCCCTAGTTGACATCCATCTGATAATACACATGGACCCTCATAATTCTATAGTTCATCATCATCATCAGCTCATTAAACGTCCCCATCGAGGGGCACGAGCCTACCCCTATGGGGTGATTAGGCCTTAGTCGTCCACGCGAGCCAGTGCGGATTGGCGCATTCACACACAACCTTTGAATCTCTTGCAGGCGTGCGTGAAGGTTTTCTCACGATGTTTTCCTTCACCGTAAGAGCGTCGTAAGTACATATAATTTCGAAAATTCAAAAACACATTGGTACGTGGCGGGATTTGAACCTCAGCCCTCCCGGTAGGTGGGTAACAGTCCACACCATTGAGCCACCGACGTTCTATAGTTGCAAGGAATAATTTCCAACATAGTTTGACTTGTAATACCCGCCGCTGATCGAGTGCGTTGACTGGCCGAACCTCTTCCGCTATGTGGTAAGATACATCACAGTCAGGTTGGACCCTCGTTTCTAAACACTCTCATATTCTTAAGTTTTCCACACCACAACTCGACTTTTCCAACATCCATCGATTTTGAGAAACACGAAGATAATTATACGCGAACAAACATAAAAAAGCATATATGTATTGTATTAAGTTAAATACATTTTTGAAGTCGGTTAAAAAATACGTAATCGACCATCTCTCCCGCAGATCCGGTGAGTTTTATACTAACACATCTGAAAGACTGGAAGAAGTTTGGCGCTACTATGTTTCGGGATGGGGCATTGTAGCAAGTAAAATTACCGGGTATATGAAACCTAATAACTGTGGTCGGGTGACGGACGCAGGGCAGTTTTGACGAAAAATAATATCCTACAAAAAATGCCACCTTTATTCAATGATATTCTGTATATATAAAGGCCATCCGTGCCTCAAAACCCAACCGCCGACGAGAATACAGTTTGTACTCTTTTGTTTAGGTAAATATACGCTCATTCGAAATATGTGTATTTGTGCTGTCACTGCATTCGGAACACTTTTTTCGATTGTTTTGTGAGCATATCACAAACTATACTTCTTACATCATTTCCTTTGTTATGATATATTATAACTCGTGTCTCCAATATTATACTTAATATTGTATTATTTACAATACATGCAGAACACAAACTGCGTAAACCATATTATAATTTCACGATCGGATTTGGGTCCATTGTGTGAACGAACAATAGCGTGCGATATAATATGTATCACTGAATTGATGCGGATTTAACAGCAAGCATTATGTCTGCTTGATTAGTTCCCGCGTACTTTACTAACGACAATGGTTCAAATATATTAATTTAGTTAGTATTTAACGAATAAGATTTAGGTGGTGTATAAGTTTCTGTCTATCTTTCTCTCAGTTTTGGTGCGAAGAAATATCATCATCATCAGCTCATTAAACGTTCTCACCGAGGGGCACGAACCAACCCGTAAAGTGTTGTTAACCCGTGTTTAGGCCTTGATCATCCACGCGGGCCTAGTGCGGGTTGGACGACTTCACGCACAACTTTTTGAATTCAAGAAATAAATTTGATGATAATAATTGATTGTACAGTTAACTGGTTGATCTCCCGCAATAATAAATAAATAAATATCCACTGACATTCACACAACGCTATCCAGCCCCAAGTTAAGCGTCAAGCATGTAATATGGGTACTAAACAACTGTGGAAACGTACTTTTATACTTTTTGTAAATAGATACTCGTACATAGGTATAATAGAACAATGATATTTACTTTTTACATCATTGACATAGAAACACTCGGATCAATAATAACAGACATATTCGTGCTCACAAAGCAAATGTTTGTTCTGCCCTGGGTTCAAACCCGGAAACTTGGTATAGTACCCGACGTCTTAATCTATAAATCATGCATCTGAATGTCGAATGTGAAATCCGTATTTTATTTTTTATTTATTTAGTGTCGTGAAAATTTGAAACAACACAACGTTAAGCTAAAATAATATCTTAAGGTACTCCACTGTAGGCGCATTGTCGTTTCTTGACACGGCAAAACAAGTCAAACTGAAATCTTTAGTTGTTGAAAAAGTGCATAAAAAATTATTCAGTTAGGTACATTTGTCAAAATTGGTTTGCATAGTCTCAGTACGTACCTCAAACACATTTTTTTTAAGAAATACAGAAGAGAGCAAACCCCTACTGAATCTGCGCATCTGTAAGCCAATACCTATTCTTATGTCCAATATTTGTACAGTGCTATGGAAGCAGTTGTTTACAAGCGTATTTGAGTAGAGTTCAAGGATAATAACGTGCTTAGGATTGTATTATTACAGTGTAGGTGTCTTTCGCTTTGAGTGAATTCTAGAACATTAGTTATTGTTAATTACAATTGTAATTAATTTTACAATTTCAACTTTTATATTTTACAGAACATGACCGCTTAGGCAACTCAATACTTCAAGTAAGACTATTAAAAATATATGTTTCCCATCCTCCTGCGATTTACTTTTTTATAAGTTAATTTAATATAACACTTAGCGTATTTATGAGTATTATCTCTATTTATTCAGTCTTTCATACTCGGGTACAGCAACGCAAGTCATCGGATGTTTTTCACAATTTTAATTAAGAGTTTTATAAGCGAAAGAAGTTTTAAATCAGAAAAATTGGTATTTTTGTTATAAGCAGAAAATATAACGTACCTGTTGTACTCTAGCGACCACAGACATCCGAATATACAATTAGACTGGACAAGCCGGCTAGTTTAGTAGCAATTTCTTTTTGGTTCTTACCTGTGCAAAGTTATTATATTTCTTGGTAAATTTACTGATTCTTTCGATGATCGCATGTTACAATTGACAGGATGGCATTTGAAAAAAACGGTAATTTCTTTCTAAAATCGTGCGTCTTGACTCGTCTCACAGAGCGTAAACTGGAAGCCAGTGTATGCTCGTTGAGCTAACATTTGTCGCACTTAAAAACGCGGCTTGCCCCATCTCCTGTATTGGGAAATCTGTGCTAGCGACTAACACAAGGCCAAAAAAATGGTGTCTTTTCGTGGAATATGAAAAACAAATACGAAATCGGATTAGGAGGGATGCAAAAACCAATACTTGTGATACTGTTTGTGTAGTTGGGGTATTTTGTAATAGCAGGATGAAATCTTCTTTCACGACAGGGAAAACCAAATGTATTTTTAAATCAAGTTATATTACTATCCAAAGGTCTTGGCAGGATATCTAACTAACGACTATTTACAATTTTACGTAAAAATAAATAATAGGGAGCAGTGTGGGTGGTATGGAAGCACAGTATAAGAGTCC
>PQWD01001022.1:0-27623 GCA_019425675.1 Leucinodes orbonalis
TCACCTTTCCCAGAACATCCTAACAACTCAGCATTAGAGGAAGCTATATATCCCGCGAAGCATAATTTTTCATAAAATAGTTTCACAGCACTTGAAAAACGTATCGTACAACTTTATATCTTGTTTTTAAAGGAGAATAACTCCAATTTCCATGTACAAATTAGTATGTTTGTTTAAAACAAGCTGCTTGCGCTCTTTAGTGTAAATTATAACCATACCATATTTAAAATGTGACCAATACATTAATTCCATCATCACTCGTAGATAAATAGAATAATTTAAATTAGAAGAGTAATAACGGGTCTTTATTATATTGGGCCAAACAGTGGCGTGATTGTATTGGTGTGAGCATTCTGTACTGGGTTCACTATGAGGCTCCAATGGTGCGTCTTTCGTTATCTTATTGATATCAAGTGTTATGTGTTTGATGGATAGCTGAGAAATGTATGATGAAGTTGTTCTTTTTATAGTTTCCAGGGATATCCGCATTTTTCATTTGACGGTCAGAGTTACATGCAGAGTATTTTTTATAGTTTAACTTTAAGGTTCATAAGAGACTTTTGAATGTCAAACGAAAGCTTCCTCAGGTTTTCGGAACTAAAATGAGAAAATTCGTGATCATTATCATGATCATTAAAATGAATAAAATATGCCACAGTATTCTGTTAATAATAATGTGAAAGGTTTCACGCTCAATATTAAGTGGATCTCTTGGCACAACCAAGCTATAACTTCCCGTTGTTTAATACCAATCACGAAACTTACTATTCAACAACACGTTCATTCCTTAGTTTTCTTTACCTTTCCTACAGAGATAATTTTTAAATTGTGTTCAGGTTTGCCCATTATTTTTTATGTTATTATACATTAAATGGAAAAAATTAGTAGCAGACAAAATTTATGCGTTAGGGGATAAAGACCAGGCAGCAGGCAGGCATTTGAGGTCAGAGGTTAGAGACAGTCCATACTCCCCATAAGAATGTGCTATTGTGTTACAACCCATATAACAACACACGAGCACTTCATCAGTGTTCTATACGGAACTTAACTATAAAAAATATACAATCTTCAGGGAATGAACATAAAAATCTCCCTTACATATTTGTGATAAACCCGCGTTACAAATCTCCATATGATATTGCGTAAAACCATATAAAAATAAAAGTTAAATCGTTCGAACACAATGCCAACATGAATAATATTTAGACATTTATGAGACACTCATTTATACCCATTCGCTGTATACCCGACAAAAATCTCGCTCCGCGCCACACTGATAAGTAAATAGTATGGGATTCGTGATATGCTCCACAAAACATCAAAACAGTGTTTCCGAATGCGTGTGCGAGCAACTACATACACCATTTTTTAGAATTTTCGACACATTACCTAAAATCAATATAGTGTCAACGTTCTTTTCTGATCGGCGGTTCGTTTTTTTGAGGCTACGAATTGAGCTTAGAATGGTTGTATCTATCCTTTATAGTTATACCGTCGCTCCACGCAGCATTTTATTGCGGGCAATAATGTTTATTCGTATAATAAATGTAATAAAGCAGTAAAAACTCCACAAACAAATAAAACACAAGAAGGCCTAATTTGCATACGCAACAAGAGTCACTCGGGAATAACACGGAACGAAATACAACACATCTCCGCGGCTCGTGCACGGGACAGCAGTAACAATTATTGATGAGGGTGTACAGCTAATGACGGAGGATTATTCAGGAGTATATTTTTCACTAAATTTTTATTTTACGTCTTCACCTCAAGCGCGCACACGTTCACAACGGATACAACAGTGAAAATTCACTATTTTCACCAATACAGGAGATACGGGACAGCAGGAGCGCGATCTTATAAGTGCGACAAAAGTAACAGCCTCAACCGAGCCTTATCACTGGTCTTGCCTAGATGTACGCACGTTCTGAAGAACGGAGCTAAAAGACGCCGTATATTAGAATGTATAATTAGGCGTTTTATTATTATACCCAAAGCCAATCACTGTGCAATTTTGTAAACATGCACCATTCAGAGGCGCTAATCAATAAGAGCTCAAATTTTATAAAAAGAAATATATAATATACTTTTCACAGGTAAGCAACAGAAAAAGAGAGGCGACAGCCCACTGGGACGTTATGCCTAAATATAACCTGTGCGTGCTTGTCCATGTCTAAGATTGTATATTCGGATGTCTAGTGGTTGAATAAAATAATGTCAACTAGGGGCTATTCTTCGACAGCCTTTATGTCCCCTAATCATGTTACTCCAAAATTCGTGTGTCGAGTTTTAATTGAATAAACAAAGCTATACCAATAATCACATGTCCTTATGAAATCTTAAAAACAAACAAAAACTAAAGAAAGTAACTTCCATTCTAACCAAAAGTAAGAGGACCAATAAATGTTTTTTGAATAAGTATCTATACGAAAGCTACTTATTAGTCGATTCACTTCTGGTGAGTATTTTAGAATTTTGAAATACGTTATATGTCAGACAGTAATACTACTCTCTTTCTTCTAGTTTCAACCTATTCCTGCAGTTCCATCTTAGGTCACTTCTGGACATAGGTCTCTCCCCATTCTTCGCGCCCAGCCTTCCCCGGTCCTCCGCTTCTCCTCATTCCAGCCTCTATGCCAGCGACTTTCTGCAAAATATCGGCGTTCCACATTAGGTCGGAGTTAGCGTTTCTTTTAGAAATTTGTTAATACTACGTCTCTTTTGCAGAATTCGTTAAAAATAAACAATGCTCAATCTGTTAATCGCTTTATAATAGTGTTAAATAGCAGCTTAGAAGCAACGTTCCAAAAAAGACTTGGAATCACAAATAATGCCTATTTTATTTTGAAGTCGTCATTTGGTTTCGTACTTTAGTAACATTATTCTGAATAAGCAATTTGGTGTTCGATATACTGGCATCTAATGGTTAACCAAAAAAATCCTCGGAGAGGTTCATGTAAACAATTTTCTTTTAGAAAGAATACATACGTAATTACTGCATTGGTAGATGAACGGCATAATTTTGACCGAGCTTAATTGGTCCAACATACCATGCTCACGTGAATTTAGTGCAAAGTGAAAACTAAAAGTGAACGGAAAACAATCTATATATGTGTATATGTATATATCTTCATTGCACGCCTGCGAAATGAGTTCTGTAATTGGATTGGTTTGTGCAAGTTCCGTGGTACACGATCGTCATACATATGTATGATCGCGGTACGTGGACAGATTAATGCGCGATCTACCTCTATATCCCTTCCTAAGTTGGTCGGTTGAGAGGCCCTTAGGGATGCTCTTCTCGTGGGGACGTATCTACGTGATGATAATTTTGACCTTCAATTTTGATTTTATGTACATAATAGGTTATACGACAACAGATACCAGCCGAGGTTGATATTATGAATAGTATAATTGGTGTTTATTACCAATTAAACATTTTTTATTATTTTTGTCAGCCTTTTTTTAACACAGCTATATTTTGAATTATGTTATACCAGAAATGGTGCATTATATAAATGAAAGATATTTTATTTTAACTTTGATTATGGTGGGCTATTCAAAATCAGCTCATAAATACTAGACTGACTTGCGGGATTGTTCAGCTAAGACTTGTAAAGTCACTCAACGCGAATGGAGCGAGCTATGCTTGCATCGCTCTTAGGGATAAGATCAGAAATGATTTAATTCGTTCAGAGAACTATATTATGATCTATGACACTATGCACCCGCCCCAGCCGGATCAGCAAATTGAAGGTGCGCCAGTGTTGGCAGGTCACGTTATGGTTCGTAGAACTGCGGTAATGGCCTTCGTTGGCATAGTTCATGAATCGATTATGTTATTTCCTGAGGTGGAGATTCTGCAATCTTTGGCAAGCCGTAGCGGTAGGACGCCTCCGGCCTGATGGACCGACGACTTGCGGAAGTCGCTGGTGGGAGCTGGCTGAGAAAGCGGAGACGGGATATCTGGGCAAATGGTACGGGAAGACCTATGTTTCAGGGAAAACACTAGTGGTTAGCGATTATGGTTTTGAGAAGAGAAGTATTGAGATTGGTGTCTGTAATAATGATTGTTAATGTTTATCTTTTATTTTATTGATTCTAGTCAGCGATCAGCTCTATTTAAAACACCCATGCGGGTGTCCACGAAGCCCACGCCTCCCTTTGAGCCTAAATAGCCCCGTCATAGGCGTTGATATAGGCACTAAAGTCGTTTTCACGCGGCCCAGTGCGGTTAACGACTCTCACACATAACTTATACGACATCTCTACGCAGACCCTCGCGAGAGGTCTCCTCACGCATGTTTTCTTCACCCCGAGCTCTATTGAGTTTCGGATAACGTAACATAGTATGTTTCGAAAGAGTGAAAAACACATATAGTACGTGATATCCGCGAGTTTGAACCATCAGCGCCTCCCGCAAACGTTAAGGGCGAACAGTGCACCACACATCTCGAGGCCCACACCGACCGCTATCTAACAACTATTTAATTTTTTAGTTCTTCAACACTAAAAACGGAACCCCAATACAAAAATGAATCTTACATACGAACACATAATACATTCCTAGCCCTTATCAACACTATCCCTTTAAGAGCGATTTCCCGGTTCTGCAATAGGAGAGAGTCATCGAACATACAATCTCAAACTTAGATAAAAACACTCGGGCGTCCAGACAAATTGCACGGTTTTTTACAATCGATAAACCGCAATATGATTGGCTTAATTTAATAAGAGCTCTTGACTAGGACCTCAACAAGTTCGAGTGAGCAGAGCCGCAGCGAAGGAACTATTTGGGATATAGATAACAACCGAAATTTTATTTTCACGGTCGTTGGTGGGGCGTCTGACAACTTCGGCGTATACGCATCGCCGAGGGTGAAGTGACCTTACGAATATAAACTAGATTTTACACCTGTTCTGCAACTAGTGTCCTCTTGTGTATATAGTTTATGTTGGAAAGACCAATTTTTAGAGATAACATACAGTTTAATTTAATTAATAAATTCATGACAATATTAAAAGCAATGAATTGTGAAGGTTTAAGTTGTATTTAAAATAAATGCATTAAAATTTTAGGAATGAGCAAATCAAAAGAGGTACATCACGAGCTAATAGAGTTTCCAACCTAGTAAAAACAGCGTTGGTATACATATCAGTTACTAAAGCTTTGCCGCGCACGATCGCTGCGCATAGAATTTCGGGATAACGGTACTTTCATTTATCATATTATTCCGCATAGGATTCCCACGTCTCTCTCCTAACTAGTTAACAGTTTATATAGAGAGTATTCGGGTTTAATTTCAGAAATTTTTTGATTAGCGAAAAAGTAAAGTGTATAATAGAGCTAACAACAATTAAAATAGACTAATGAACTATCGCAGCGACCTAGAGTAGACCTTAACTCACAATGGCAGCAAGAATAATCTCTCCTACATTTGATCTTGTGTATACCTTTTAACCGCTTCCTCCGCGTACGCAGCGGTAGCTCCAAGATAGAAAATAAATACCCGAATTTTGAAACATTATCTTCATTGCGCTGCCCGTTCTATTACTGGTAGCATGAGAGACTAATAGAACCGATGTCTTCCTCGATAATAACCCCTATCCTCCAACCACTAAAAGAATGTTTTCCTAGACACTCGAACCAGAGTTCTGAATAGAGCGCGTTCAAAAACAAACAAACAAAATAAGGTCTTGCAGATTTTATATATTACGTTCCTTAGATCACGTTACCTCATTACTGCATTCCTCTAATAAGGGATTTATTAAAAATTTGGTACTAGTTAGATCAACATCCTGGTTAATCTCCTAAGCTTTGTTTTACCTACCGCGGACAATCCTTCTGAATAACCATTTCTGGTTGTGGAGCCCGTTAACATAATGACAATAGCCTACTCTAGGAGACAAAAATTATAATATTAATTAATTTTTATGTGCACCAGCAGATTTTAATATATGGAAACTAAGTCTGTAGAAATGTATTATTTAATGGACATTTCTTGACAAACAGAATGGCGTTGGATACACCTTCAAAAATATATTGGTTTGTGGACTGTCGCCTTTCCTACCGTGTGAAGGGAGAAGGTCATACCCCGCAGTATCTGTTTTCGAATTACGATATCTGTCGTTAACCAACGCTATCGTGATGAAAATCATGTTAAGGAACTTCTACACATCAAGAAAGATGAGTGTTGCAGATCAGCGTCGATCCGCACTGGCGCGAAGTCTAAAATAGGTGCTTCCCAATGTGGATGAAAACTATGGACATCTGCATACTTGCAACATATTTTTATATGGGACAAAAGCCGGCCTACGGTTTACTAGTAAAATCAAGTTTTTTAGTCTTACAGATATACGTATCGTGTAATAACTATAGTCACAAAATTGCTATTAACATAATCAAGATTAGATAGAAAAGACTACATAGTCTCGAATAGTTCAAGATCATGACTTAATAGATGAAGATCAATTTCGGGTTCTGGAAACTCTTACCCTTAAGCTACTTATGCCGAAATTATTCGTTTTCGCTAGAAGAATATTAGCTATAATGTGTTAACGACTCTGTGGGCCCGACGTCTGTGCACGTATTAAAGTGGGTGCAAATAGACATATCGAAACATAATTGCAACTTTGTGGTTCATTATACATGACAGCAATTCTATTTGTTCAAATATGTACGAAGGAAAATGGGCGAATAAGTGGGAATCATTTAATATGTTGGCGATTTTTCGGGTTTTCTTGGACGCCACAGGGTATGCACTGCGTATTTGCATGAATGCACGCCACTGGTTATATAGCTTAACTGTGGAGATGTTGGGCAGTAACCCGCCAAGGAGTCCAGTGCGGATGTATAACACATAGTATGTACGCATTTTTTTATGATTTGAAGCTCCATGAAATCTACGTATAACGGTTTTGACACAATGTTGAATACAGTCCTGAAATTATCAAATGTGAAAGCATAGACGAAAAGAGTTGTAAGTTCGGAGTTAGAAATATGTAGTCAAATAACAGGATGATTTTTAAATAGTAATTAAAAAGGACATACAAGATAGCAGATAATGAAGTAGTCTAGACTTGTCTGGTACATTCTAATACGCATTGAGTAATTTTTCAATAAGCGCACGCCATCGATCCTAAGTATATGTCTCCATTTCTAAACAACAGCAAGACTTTTGGATCATCTCATAGCTCATAAACTCCTCACCAGGAGCACGAAGCCTACCTCAAAGGTAGGCGTGCGCAGATTCCTTCACGATGTTTCCCTTCATTCCATCGGATAAACGTACGTATAAATTTGAAAAATCCGAAAATAAAGGATTTGTTCGATGTCGAAATTTAGCAAACTGGTGAATGTCAAGATTGTATTTATTGACCCAGAACTTTATTTACTTAGAATCATATTATAACAAAGTGAACCGAAGCGTGTCAAGTTTTAATTTTTAAATTCCTTACTTGGAATTCTTATTAGACTATTGTTACAACATGTATTTGCGCCTTCAGAGATGCCGCATTGCTAAATTTTGAACACAATTGCCATTATTGAGAGAAAAAATTATAGACAATTACAATGTCGGCTCGCTAACGTAAAGACGGAACTGAGACATTAAAATCCTCATTCTGACAGCATTTGGCGACCAGAAGTTTATGTTTTTGATGCTATTATTGATTTTAAATTGGCAACACTTAATGATCATGCATTTGATTACATGGAATACAAATGTGACTGACTTTACGATTACAAAACCAAAAGATGTGTGTGTGTATTTAATGAAATACTTATCATTTTGAAAAACTTAGTAAAAAAATTAAAAAAACTGTATTTTAAAATTTCATCGAATCGAGACCGGTAATATGAAGGCCCAATGAGGAATCATCAGTGGTGGACTGCGATAGAATGAAGAGAAGATTTGAAAACAGAAGAGAAGTTTTTCAACCTACACCCCACTGCAAGACCTAGGCGTTCCCACAAACAAAACTCACAACCTCCAGAACTCTAGAGCGCGAAGGGGGTTTTTACTTGTACCTACTCTTTAATTCCTAGTGGTAATTCGGCAATCAAAATATTTCATCAAAACATCGCAAATCGTTTTTCCTTCTGCCTGACGTCGTCCTCGCTCTACTGTTAGCCGTCAGATTGGTCAATAGAAATTTAACGCCACGGTTCAGCATAATCACAAGACCTAGATGTAGATTAGTCTAATTCGCCAATAATTTCGTAGCGAAAGTAAAGAACAGCGGAAAAAATTGCACAAATTCTCCGCGCTGATTTTCACTTTCGTTTGAGATTTGAAAATTATAAAATTGGTGTGTTTTGGAGCGTATTCGATTTTGTCGCAGTTTAAGGTTAAAGTGAACTATATAAACCAGTCAGTTAAATGTACTTTGAACATTTTGTTTGCGCGAGTCAGACTTATATAGCGCCACCTAGTATTTTTATGTGGAACTAAAGCTTTCGACCATCATCATTGTACTCATTCTATGGCACTCTACACGCTTGGCCTCAGTTTCACCTGGTGGAGCGATGTCGAGGCTGATATTTTATCTTTACCCACACAAATCTGTTCTAGCATTGGGACATTAAGATTCATTTCTAAGAATCAAGCACAGCTCATTAAAACCACTCCACCGCAGGGCCGAGGGCCTACCCCGTCGTAGGGTGGACCTAAACTTTCGTGTCCAGCGGGCCCAGTGCGGAATTGGACGATCAATCACACACAACCTTCGAATGCTCTTCGCAGGTGTGCATGAGTTTTCCTTCACGATGTTTCCTCACCGTTTAAGAAGTTATATAACAATACAGATGCGGCGAAGGTGTTCAACTCCACTACACGTTTACGAACCAGGACCAAAGAACTAATCTTTCCAACATCAGGTTCAAACCCCTCCCGTCATACACTCCCTATCTATTTGTTCACTTTAGACTTTAAAAACTTGACAGTGGGCTAGTAACGTATATCGCAGAACCATGGCCGTTGGAGAAGACGAGTTCTGGAATGGAGACTGCGTCTTAGCAATGGTAGGAGATCCTCCGGCTCTATGGGCTGACGACTTGCGAAAGGTTGACGGTGAAGAACATGGATGTAATTACTAAGATGACTTCGGGATCTGGCAGTCGAATGGGGTAGATCTTGTATCAAGCGAGAAAGGTTGAAGAGGGAGAGGCCTCAAAAAAGCACTTTTGCTTGCTTTTATAAAAAAATATTGTTTCCACCTTAATTAGTAAGAGGTTTAAGACGTGAGCCAGCCCTTTTAATAACGTACTTCCTGTTGACGGGTGTAATAAACGCTATATCGGTCAAATTATGCATGGAATTGCGCACATGGTTCGCTAATATGACAAGGTGGTAAAAATACTTTAGATTTCAACGAAGACATGCACTTTTGTCCCATTACAATAATAATATTTAGTAATTACAGACGGCGCTTTAAAAAGCAGCCTTTTAAAGCACTAATAAACTCACGGCACGGAATGTTTTACCTCATTTGTAATCCAGTGGATCCTAAGTATTATGGTACCTACATACCTTTATTGCTGATCGTACGGGCTGGTAATCCACTACTTACTCTAGCTTGTACTTATTTTCCTAATTTGGAAGATGAATCCATGCTTTATATGTGTATGTTACAATATAAACATTATTTTGTATGTATGTATTTATTTTCTTTTATGATATAAGTGTAAAAAAGGACAGTCTGGACACTTCACCCTGATGGAATGCTGATACGCGGCAGACATGACACATGCGGCATTAAAGAGACAACATTACTGATGACAGTTATGTATTCCTCCGATGCAATGCCGCCTGCGTTCGACACCGAGACACAATGTTCAAGTCTCTTATATCCGGTAATTTTCAGCATAGCTACAGTGCCCTCATCGAAACACAAAGTGCATAACAGTCGTGAAATTTCACGGGATGATATCTGCATCGCGGTGGCTACCTACCTAGACGACTCAGTATCGAGTCTACACTAGATGTATGTATTTATTAGTTAGATTGAGTGAACCTTTGTCCGTGTGCCACTCACAAGGCTCATAGAAATCAGCGTCAGGTGTCCATTACCGCCTGAGGTGTGATCCCGTGACTATTTATTTGGTACTTTCTTATTTATTTTATAAGGATCAAATTGTGTTCTGTTGTGTGTTGCATGTCTAAAAGAAATAAATTCTTTCTTTCTTTCTTTGGTAAGGCACGTAAAAACACGTCGGTACAAGCACAATCGCTCGCATGGGCCCCGCGCGGTGAGGTTAAACACTTAATCTCCCCGTAGGCTATGGCTTTCCAGATAGTCTTTGCTGGGATGCTGCATTGTGACTGGCTATGGGTTCGATAACCAGCTATGCCATTCTTAGACCACACCGGCTTCAAATCTTCACAGTCACTGCCCAGAAGGGATCCCATCATAATGTATGCTACCTTTTTAATTTAACATCGTAACGTCACAAGTTCGTATTCGGCGTACTCCTTTTTGCCATATGAGGTTGTGTAGACTGTATTAGAACTTGATGATCAATTTATCACCAGTTAGTTAAATTTGTAGCTAAATTGCTTCATACAATTGTTAATTTTATAAGCTTGAGGAAATATTACTCGTCTAAGACCGACTAGGCCTATACTTTAAGGTTAGGCCTTTAGCCGCCCCTCGGCTACTTCCCATCTAGTAAACTTTTCCATTTGTACGTAGCACTAAATTAACTAACCCTATAAAAAAGTTGCGTTTGGACATTAATTACTCGATCGGTACATAACTCTCCGACCGAGTGGTATGTTCATTAAAATAATTTCTTGACGATTTCAAAAGTGTTAATGTAATGATTTTATTTGAATAAAAACATTTTTGGAGTTTTGAGTTTGAGTGGTTGATTTTTTTATCCATCAACATTATATCCCATTTGGTAACTATGTTATATTATTATTTATGTACCGGAACAGTCAGTGCACATTAATTGAAGTAGATAAAGGTTATTTAAAAGTTTTTACAGTATTGAGATAGCATTCTCGATCAACAAAATCGGTAAATGTGTGTCAGAAACTACGTGCGCAAAAACAAGATCCGATAGCGTTTTGATTTTACTTTATAATAAATGATCGTATATTAAATAATATTATATGGTCAATAAATTTATGTTAAACTTAAACGGTATTCTATTCAGAGCTATCAGCACGTCTCACTGGTTGTCGACATAGGGTCTCCGCCCCTTTCTCCGCGCCAATACCCCAGAGGAAAAACTTTAGGCTCCAGTAATGTACGCGTCACTTTTAATACATCGGTTTCTCAAAGGTGGCGTCTCATCGTAATCGGAAGAAACAAAGATAGGCGACCAACAGCATGAGCGGATGACTGGTTAAAGAGTAGTGTAGATGGACGTTGCCTTCCAACTCGGAGGGGGTGTAGGTCAAATTCCCCACGGACAATATGATTTCGAAATTTTCTGTTCGTTATACGTGAGCGCTCTTGAGGTGAAGGGAAAGCATCGTGAGAAGGAGAGCCCGCCCGCCTGCGATTCAGAAGGTTTTGTGCGTGAGTCGGCGCACGCAGCACTGGGCTTCAGCGTGGATCGAACTAAGGACGCCACTATATGAGTAGGCCCTTCGTGATCCCCAAGGTGGGCACTGTTTAATGTCAGCAGATGAAATGATGAAGTAGCAAAGTGCAACTTACCGATAATGTCTATAATGACAACTTTACCCACTTCTCACAGTGAAGATTCAGCCTACTGATGCTAGCTTCCACTTAAGCCATCGCATCTGACAATAGCGATAGATTAGTGCTTCAGCTAAGGTACATTATTTAAGTTTGAGGTAATTATCTTGATTATATCAGTCAACTTGGATGCAGTGAATTTGTGCGGAAGAAAGTGCACGTAGGAGGGGATCTGGAAATAGTCAGTATTTGCCAAGGCGAACTGTTTGGCTTGGCACAACTTAGTTATTTCTCCATAAGATTATGGTCATAGGCACCTTGATTCCCATAAGACACGTCTATCCTTCTCTAATGCGTGTGAGCTGAAGATTACCTTTATCAAAAACTTTTTGTTTGAATTTACTAAAACTAATAAATTATAGAATCAAAATAAACTAAGTATTTCATAAAACATAAATTATCCACTGTGACCGCGGAAAACTCCAGATACAGAAAAATCTATGTCGCCCTCCCGCGGGCGCATATTTGCATTAATCAAATTAGCTCGGTACAGAGTAAATTCAAGCGATGGATATGCTAACTAAAAAGTCATGCATTTATCTTTATTAAGTAAGAATTTATAATATTTACATTATTACAAGATATAACAACGACATGAGTAGCCAAAGGAACTATATAAATAGAATATATATAATTAAACTAATAAATTGACGACCCAGTATTGATGTGATTAGCGACACAAAGCGGTTAACCCCACGACTCGCATCGTGACGGTCAGTATCACCCGGCACGTACCAAGCAACATTGTGTATATGAACATGTCTGTTTTGTGATTGGATCGGGGTGAGTTTTAATGTATAATATGTATGTTTTACACAAATACATCATATATAAGTATTGTTATCCCCGTTTTTTAGACTCATAATACAGGCTTATACGCTTAACTGCATGCTAGATTGGCGCTGTGTGAATGTCAGTAAAAAACGTTTGAAGAAACTCTTTAGTTATACTATTTGTGAATCTAGAAGAAAATGTTTAAGCTTTAACTTAAAAGAATTAAATGTACTTTAATGGCTAGATAAAATATTATGAGACCTGAACGTTGCCACGTTTTTCTTCATAAATATTCTCAAAGCCCTATTACATACGATAATACATTGTATATTATTATATTTTTACAGCGCTTTGATAGTGTTTAGAAAGCAAAATAGATAATTTTTACAATCCTTGTAACACACGCAGCTGCCGCCCATATGGGCGGTTTTACGCCGCCGGGAATCGAACCAGAGCTTCAATTCTACTAATTTGGTAAATTACGACACCATTCCGACAAACCACTATAAGTTTGGTATTTCAGTACAATTTTAATGTTAATGGTATTTGAAATGTGTTTTATTTTATTTTGTGTATTTTTTGACGTTCATAAGTGCTTTTTGTAAGCTTAATTTGATAATGGATTTAACTTTGACTTTGAATGTTTTAAAATGGTAATTATATCGCAGAATTTATTGGGTATTTGACACCACTAATCGTTGACGCACTTTTTATGAACTGTCAAAAAGGAACGTTTCATATATTTTGTATGAGATTATTGATCTGTGAGTATTGCTCACTTCACATTGACCTATATATTATTGGTTCGTGTACTTTAAACAATACAGATATTGCAAATAAACAAAAGTGATCAATGAAACGACATATAAAATGAGGTGCTCTTTTAAAAAAAATGAGGTTTGGAAATTTATTGCTGAAAGTGGAGAATACCGAATTATTGATCATTGAAAACTACCATAGAACGAACGAATAAGTGCAAAATTTAACTATTTAGAATTCTATAAATTTATTGGATTGGAGTCTGTACTGGCAATGCTAAGAAATAGATAGGCTGCATATAAATTTGTCTAACTATGCATTAGGGTCATTAAGATTCGCGTTATAAGTACAATCTAGTTATTAAAAGCAACCTGGTTACTTTTAACTTACTGTATGTTAAGTTGTACTATGTAATTTGATCGATTGGATGTAATGATTAGGCTACAAAAAAGGTTTCGGGTTTATTTCCTGCGCATACTGTTTTTGTTTGTATTAATATATCTGTTTAATTCTAGAGTAATTGTTGATTTTAGGGATGAGAAATACTTCATAAAGAGTGTTGGTGGCTCATTGATTTGGACTGTTGCCTTCCGATCTGGAGTATGCAGGTTCAAATCCCGCCACATACTAATATCTTATCGAATTTCGAATTCATATGGTGAGGTTCATTCGGATGGCTCTTAGTATTTTTATGTCTATTCTAATGTAGCGGGACGGTTTGGTGACGCTCTGATGGTAAGTGTCCGCCTGACCATGACAGAGCGACATTGAAAGGAGACCAACAACTGATAACACTTTTCTTCTCACTGCGAAAATAACCACGTTTATTTCATCTAAGTATGAACAGGGATCATTGAGTTATTCTACATCAATGCCTCACTGCGCCAAGAGATAAGAGACCTAACAACAGATGTTAGATCTCTTGTACACAAAATTTCACTAACTACAGTACCCTCATCCCGAAACACAAAAGTGCATAAGACTCTTGTTCCACGCGATTTTTGTGTCCCTAGCAGATATCTGATGTAAGAAGTTCTTTTATTTCCACGTGAACCAAGTTGCAAGTACACCTAGTTGGTTAATAAATTGCATTATACAATAATTACAGTCCGATGGCACCACCGATCACCCATCAAGCGGGCAGATGGTGCATTTCTTGTCACACGCACCAAGTGCATGCCGACTGCGTTATTTATTTGAAGGCTCTTTACTTTCTTATATATTGTTATTGGCAGCATAAATTGGCGGATTGAAGCAGTGTGACAATATTGCGAGTTTCAATACTAGCTTTTGCCCGCGGCTTCATTCGGCTTAAATTCAGGGTAACACGGCTACCCCTTCCTGCTTACAACAGGAAAATATTATTTTACGTTGCTGTAAATTATATCATTTTAGACGTATTTTCATCGATTTTTAGCTTTCTTACTTGAAACTGTGTAATTTAAAGTTTGGGGGGTCGATTTCCGAAAAAAATGTTACGAGACTTTTTTGTTAGTAACAAATAGCTCGCATACCAATTTATAGCTTTTCACCTTAAAAATTACTCAATGCTCCACACAAACTTTCCATACCCATTTTAGGAAAATAGGGGGTTAAAGTTAGACAAAAAGTAGCATATGTCACTCTCTATCTCTTCACTTAAAAAGTCCCGTTAATTCGTCTTTCCTTTTCGCCGTAAAAGGCGGACAAACAGACATACTTTCACATTTATAATATTAGTATAGATTTTTTTAACAAATGCGGCTTGAAATGATACGCACCTGCAAATGTTTACTAAATTCTTTTTACATTTTCAGAATATACTAGCAGACAGGTAAATCGGCTGTCTACTAAGGCATAAGTTCTCAAAAGGTAAAATTACTTCGCAAGGTTTTTTCCTTTTTCTTCACTTTTGTAGTTTTAGCCTCTGACTATATTTTTTATGAAATAGTACACTTGCAGCCTACCTGATAGTATAACGAAACTGTCGTATATATTACATCAGTGATAAATATTAATTAAAATAGTCCGCATACCAATATTTAGCTTTCTACCATAAACATTGCAGGACAAATAGCATTTTTATTTTGCATTTTTTTTTCTATATACTGATTATTATATTTGTGTATGTCATAGTAGTTATGTATTTAAGTATGTTTTTTTAGTTTATTGCTTATTTATTTTGTATTTTATGTATTTGTATGTATCTTTGTGTATATCTATTATATAACCTTTATTTATTTTATGATATATTGTTTAATTTATTTTTTATTTGTCTCGCCGCGCCATTTTCTTTTTCCTTCTGTATACCCAAAGGTTAACTGGCAGAGAATGCCACTCGGCATTAAGTTCGCCGTTGTACGTTATATTATAGTGTGCATTAAAGTTTTTAAATAAATAATAGCTCTATACAAGCAATACCACCCATTTGTACTAAAAAGTTCGGTTCTCCCTTTATCGTTCGAACTGCAAGGCAGTGGAACGACCTTCCTGCGTCTGTGTTTAGGAGTTTTCAAGGCTGCATCATCACTCTCCATCAGGTGAGATGGCAGTCAAACGCTCTCAAATAAAAAATATGAAATTTTTGTCTAACTCTAACCCCGAGTTAGACAAAAAATTTCAGATTACCACCTATCATCATAATCATCATCAGCTCATTAAACGTCCCCACCGAGGGGCACGAGCCTACCCGGGTGATTAAGCCTTAGTCGTCCACGCGGGCCCAGTGCGGATTGGACGACTTCAAACACAACCTTTGAATCTCTACGCAGGCGTGCATGAAGGATTCCTCACAATGTTTTCCTTCACCGTAAGAGCGTCGGAAATATTTTTGAAAATTCGAAAATACACTGGTACGTGTCGGGATTTGAACCTCAGCCCTCCCGGTAGGAAGGCGACAGTCCACACCACTGAGCCACCGACGCTCATTAGACGTTAAGCAGATTCACTTTAACAATTATAATATTAGTAATGGATGGATAAGGTATTGGTATNCTCTGATTAAAATTTAAATAAAATAGTGTAGAAGTTATCAATACACACAAACACGTGATGCTTGTCTTACGGTACTAAACACCGATAAACATACTTAGGTATATATTTTTTTGTAAATACATACTTATTTTACATAAAAATAGCCAGAATACAAACAGACATATTCATACACATAATGTTGCAACTGCCGGGAATCGAACCCGGAACCCTTGGTGAAATAGCTGACGTCTCACTCATTACACCAAATAGCTCAGAAGACCTGGACTAGCCCTGGATGTTCTGTCAAATATTCAGGAGTCCTTATATGATAGGCTACCCTATACAATCTTAAAATAGCTGCAATATGGTTGTTAACTATGACAAGAAGTGGTTAATTTTCATTATTAAATTGTATATTTCCGTCACTTTAGCGAATAACAAACTTAACGAGACAATCAATCATTCAGTCCAAATATAGCTTCGAATTAGAAAATAGGCTAAACCGTCCCGTAATCACCCTCATTTCCACTAGCCATGCTCTTGTAGGTGTACCAGGAAAATGGCAATAATTCCTAGGGTTTGTGGTGCCCTAAATCATTCGGCGCCATGCCATACGGGGTACTCTCATCCGTGCTAATTAGGATCAGCCGGTAGGTTGGTTGCAGACGTGCGACTTGGCGACTGGGTGATGATGTTTTGAAGGAGTCGTCTATAAGGGAAGGGTTATAGTCATTCACTTTCAGGTCTCTAAAAATTTCAATTTCTCCAGTACAATTGTATCAATAGCCTGATTATATTTATAATTCAAATCTGTGTGTGTCTGTGACTTGCGGCTTGATAAAGAATAAAAGGAGCCTGCCACACTCACAATTATATTTTATATAGCTTTAGTCTATTGCCATTTAACAACTGCCCAACACAGCTCTCGCTTTTTTAAATTAATATCCAATCTGAGAGAGAGACAAAAATAATAAAAGGTTTCTTTGTGTTTGTGTAAACATTCATATGCGTTTATTAAATGGGGTTATTTCAATATTAAATACACTGTCCATTTATGGATTTGTACAATATTTATTACAATATATTCAAAGCGACAACAACTTCAGGTGCCTGCATTGTATTAGTGTTTATGGTCTTGCGTATTGATTTAATTGACTACAAAATCGTAAGTAAAAATAGTTCGTTTGCAACAGGCCCATTCACATCACTCTGTCGTACCACGATTAACATGTCCCACCAGCTTACAAGGATAGATTCGTCGTTTCTCCTCTACACATGGTTCTTTATGATAACACCACAAAGTTTATATTCCCTCGAACCAATCGCCCAACACTAGTTTCCGTGTACATTGTTTATTTGTTTGCTTTTATTAGTTGTAGTTTGTTGGGATTAAACGAAGCTAGTTATCGAATAAATAGTTGGCGTAATCATGTGGAATATGGCGACTGTCTTGATCTTCGTTAATGCATAGAACATAGCTTACATGGTGATCACTTACATTTGTTTACATATAAAACTCTGCAGAGTGTCTAGTTTCTTATTGCTGTTCTAGTTTCTACGGTGAAGTATGGGATTGAATATTGGGTATGGCAAAAAGGACGTATATATTATGTAAATATTTGACCTTTGGAGAAAACGCTGTGCTTCAACTCCTGATACAATAAACTAAACAGCTTGGATTCTATACACAGTTTTATCATCCTAAGAATTTGGGTAGCTTTATAACTTTATCAAAAAGAGTGAAGTTATAAAATACATTGAATCTTTAGATTAATATAAACCTGCGATATCATTAGTATTCAATAATAAGGCCTATCACCAACACACGGTAGGCTCGTGCCTCTCGGTAGGGACGGTTAATGAGCTGTCGATGATCATTAGTATGCAGCTAGATTCTGATAACTGATACTTCGAAGGTACAGTGTCACAATGGTCCACCAAAGTCATCCTAGCTAATGTGAAAAAATCAAGCATCGAAAACAACCTGAAGCCAATTTCTTGCCATAAACAATACAAAGATATTAGATAAAGTGGATGATTTCAAGCGGTTAATTAGACGCACACTATTATAGTTACCGTCGTGTGAGCCGATATTTGAGATAAAACCACAATGCTGTGGGAATGCGCGTACGCACTTTCGAGCGGCCATTTGCAATGGCGGCGCACCACATGATCGTGTTATAATTGCAAACATATTAAATACACAAAGCAAACTTCATTGACAATTTAAGTTAATAATTTAAAAAAGAGGCCCAGAATAAACCCTGTGGTACCCAATGTACTATCTTCTACCATATCTTTGACAACGTTTATTTTTGAGACCTGCTGCACTTGGCAGTACGTATTGCCATGCGTCAGAAAGGTTTTAATTTGGTCCTAAAAGGTGTAATTGGGCTACTTTTTGTCTTCTCTTCTTAAAATCTTAAATTAAAACTATGTAGGCACTATGATGATGCTGGTCAGCTAGTTGGTATCTACTGCAGATTTTGAAAATTATCACCTCGTAGAATATTTTGTATTGTATGATTTAATCCTATGACGCGCAATGACGCTTCAAGGTTAGACACAAACGATTTTCTATTGTGTCTGGATTCTGGGCTATCAATGGGTTAAATGCACCGAGTGACCTAATATGAGTGGTAGATAAAAACAATTATCATCCAAAATAGTAGCCGGTGCAACGTTTTCAAAGCGCAGAAGCACTTGATGAAACATTCTTCGTCCACCCTCCTGATATCCGACCATTGTGATCACAGACATCCGAATATACAATTGACTGGACAAGCCGCCAAGTTTATAGGCAGTCCCAGTGTCGCAATTTTTTTTGGTTCTTATCTGTGAAAAGTTATTATATTTCTTGGTAAATTTACTGATTCCTTGCGATGATGGCATGTCACAATTGATAGGATGGCATTTGGGATAAACGGTAATTTCTTCTAATATTCTTGCGTCTTGACTCGTCTCACAGAGCGTAAACTGGCAGCCAGTGTATGCTCGTTGAGCTTACATTTGTCGCACTTAAAAACGCGGCTTGTCTATCTCCTGTATTGGGAAATCTGTGATTGTGATAGTTGCTTGCCTATCAAAGCCTTCAATCGATCTACACCATCGTGCCACATGCCGTTTATTCACACTGAATACAGAATCAACGGTCCTTGGTCGATTAAGACCGATCCAAAGACAAGCCACACAGAATAGACAATGTGTATACTATTGTAGCGTAATTGCTGCGTTAACTGATAACATCGTTTCCTGATTAGACACGCTTAAGACCATTGTTGTAGCTAGGAAGCGATACTATGTCCGTTGCACCTAGGTGACTGCACTCTACAAAGTAAATCGAACGTTTCTCACTATTTCTTGGCAATTTGCTTCGATTGATCACCCAAGTTAGGCAATAAAGTAATATTACTGGCATTCAACAGTGCCATCTAGCCCCAATTAAGCGTTAAGCCTGTAGTAAGGGTACTAAAACGATAAACATACCTAATATACTTTTTTGTAAATACATACATATTTTTACATAGAAACACCAGACCAATACAAACAGAACCCGGAACCCATTGTAGCCGACTGCTCAGCTATTACATCACACGGTCGTCCAATGTGCAGTCCCTCCGCTATGCAGAAGACAAAGAAATTATACGCATCAACTCCGAGGCCGACTTCAACACCCTGAAGAGTCCTAAATGACTACACTGTGACTGCACAGATAGTACTAGTTCTAAATGTGGACAAACTTATTCTATGTCTGCCTTATCGCTACCAATCTCATACACGCAACACTTTTTTACATTAACTCACATAAATACGTTTAATCTACTCTTACCTTATTTACACACCTACTTTACTCATGAACTTTACAAACATACCAATATAAAACTAAATGCATTTGTTTCCATTGAGAACTTAAAGCTTTTCACTGATAAACTTACAGTCCTACTGCTAAACTTAGATACATTTAGGTTTCCTAAATTCGTATTGAATGACGCATTGAGTACTTACCTGGCACGGAGCTTGATAATATAGTTGCAAGTAATGTTGACGCCTATTCTCCAGCAAGCAGCCTACTTTGTGAAGCCGAAGATCTAAGAGACTACTTACCGCATAACCACCACCTAATAGTTTTACACCAAAATATCCGAAGTATCTACCGTAACTTTAATGAAATTGAGATTTTACTAGCTAGGCTGAATTTAAATGTAGACATTATTGTCTTATCTGAATGCTGGCTAAAGGAGGCCCGTGACCCGCCATCATTACAAAATTACAACTGTTTCTTCACCCACAACTGCAAGACGCAGAATGAAGGCGTTGTCATATATATAAAAAATACGATTGCAGCTCATGTTGTTGAACCCCCCATTATCGAAGCGAATTCCCTAATAATAAAATTATGTGACAACATTTGTATCATAGCA
Organism: Leucinodes orbonalis; assembly: GCA_019425675.1. Classification (NCBI taxonomy): domain Eukaryota; kingdom Metazoa; phylum Arthropoda; class Insecta; order Lepidoptera; family Crambidae; genus Leucinodes; species Leucinodes orbonalis. The sequence goes on from PQWD01001022.1 coordinate 20,619, forward strand.
ATTTACCGACCACCGTCTTACCGTAACCTTGATAATTTTCTTAACTCTCTGAGCGAAACAGTTACTGCCTTAAAGACGTATAAAAATATTTATATAACAGGAGACGTAAACATAAACCTACTGGATAATAATAAAAACTCTAACGAATATCAAAATCTATTAGCATATCACGGTTTTCTTCCCGGACACATGCTTCCCACCCGAGAGGAAAATTGTCTAGACCATATTATTATAAAATCTGAACTCCAAACTTCAACAGCTGTTATCAAGACTACAGTTACTGATCACTTCTCTACTATTTTTAGTATAAACACACTAAAACAAACTCCAAATCCGATAATCAGAAAAACAACAATAAATCTTGAAAATGCTGTTAGTGACCTGGAATCAACCGATTTCACCTCTATTCTTGAATGCCAAAATGCTAACACAGCTGCTGAACTACTGTTAACTAAAATCTCGAACGTAATACAGAATAACACTTGCACTAAAACAATTTCTAACAGGAAGCGAATAACCCGTCCTTGGATGACACCCGGCCTACTGCGATGTATAAGAAATCGAGACAGACTACACCTAAAAACGAAAAAAGATCCTCTGAATATAGTATTATTGACAACATACAAACGATATAGGAATTTTTGTAATGATCTGCTGAAAAAGATTGAAAGGAAATACTTTGAACAGAAACTCGAATCTACTCGTAATAATATTAAGAACACCTGGAACACAATACGAGAAATTTCAAATATAGGGACTAAAACTCAAAGTAACGAAAATGAACTTATAAACATTAAAGTCAGTGGTACAGAGTCAGTTAATTTTGTAAACGAATATTTCATAAATATAGGAAAAAAATTGGCTGGTGATATAAATCATACGGGTAATAAAAGTGTGCAGGATTCTATAGAACCTGATATCAGAATACAAAACTCTTTCTTACTTACTGAAACCGACTTTGAGGAAGTTTCAACTATTATTAAAAATATGAAAAATACTTATGCTACAGGAATTGATAACATACCTATACAAGTTCTAAAAATGGCTAGCTTGGTTCTTGTTCCACCGATCACACACATATGCAATTTGTGTTTAAAAGATGGGGTATTTCCAGATTGTCTAAAAAAGGCCCTTATTAAACCCATATTTAAGACCGGAGATAAATCTAATGTAACAAATTACAGACCTATTGCTATTTTGCCATCAGTCTCAAAAATATTAGAAAAATTAATAAATAACCGCTTAGTTAACTACTTAAATAAATATATATAATTTCAGACAACCAATATGGTTTTACCAAGGGCAAATCTACCGAACTTGCAGTAAATGATCTTACAACTCACATTGTGCAAAACCTAGAAAAGAAGGATAAATGTCTGGCTGTATATCTAGATTTGTCTAAAGCCTTTGACACTGTGTCTATTCCCTTGCTTATTAAAAAACTTGAAAACATTGGCATAAGGGGAAACGTACTAAAGTTATTTATCAGCTACTTGTCAAATAGGACACAGCAAGTCAAGGTTAACGATTTTATTAGTGATTCTTTACCAATTGAGTACGGTGTTCCACAAGGAAGTATTTTGGGCCCTAGCCTCTTTTTGATTTATATTAACCAACTATGCAACCTAAAAATTGATGGCGGGAAACTATTTTCATTCGCTGATGACACTGTTCTTGTTTTCAATAGTATTTCTTGGCAGAAGTTGCGTCAGATAACTGAATGTGGTCTTGGTAAAGTAGCACATTGGTTGAGTTTGAATTTGCTCACTTTGAATCTATCCAAAACTCAATACGTCACCTTCACGAAAGCGACTCGCCAGCAACCAGATAACATGGAGATAAAAGTCCATTCTTGTCCAACATCAATCTCCTCAAATTCATGTACGTGTCTTCCTTTAAAGCGAGTATCAGAGACAAAATACCTTGGGATAATAATGGACTCAACCTTAAACTGGAAGTCACACACAGAGTTGCTTACCAAAAGGATCCGCAAATTGACGTTTATTTTTAAACGCCTAAGAACTGCTGCCTCATTAAAGATACTTAAGGCCACGTATCTAGCCTTGTGCGAATCAATCATCACCTACTGCATTACATGTTGGGGTGGTACACATAAAACTTATATGATACATGTGGAACGTGCTCAAAGATCAATACTGAAGGTTTTATTGTCCAAACCATACCGATACCCAACATCCCTGATCTACAAAGATGTTGATGTACTAACAGTGAGACAGTTGTTTATCCTAAGATCGATACTCTATTGCCATTCAAAAACTTATTATGACCCTCAACTTTTGATCGCTACTAGAAGAAGGGACATTGTCTTTAGAAACCTTGGCAGATGTTCGGCCTTTGCCCAAAAACATCAGTTTTCCATTGGTCCATATTTATATAACAAGTTAAATGGTATCGTTTATATTTTTCCTATGATCAAAAGTAACTGTAAAAAAGAAGTGACTAAGCTTCTCAAAAATAAAACATACGACGAAACAGAGAGCCTGATAAAAAGAATTGAATAACGTAAAATACCTTTTGTTGTGTTTTCCTGCTCATATGGCAATTCAATTATTGTAATATTTAAAATGGTTATATTAATGCTTTTATGTTTTAGACTATTCACATATTTAATTTATCATCTCATCACACTCCATTCACTACACCGCACCCCATTCATTACACCACACTCCATTCACTACACCACACTCCATTCACTACACCACACCACTCTCCATTCACTACACCATACTCCATTCACTACACCACACTCCATTCGCTACACCATACTTCTTCACTACACCGCACTTCATTAAATACACCAAACTCCGTTCAAAACACACCACTCCATCTAAACCACAACACTTAAATCAATACACAATACCATACTCAACACACTATGCTCCATAATCAACACACCTTTACCACATATAAAACGTCACCAAGCACATAAGTAAATTTATGTAAAAGAAAATCTTTGATTTTATGGGGCCGGAACTCTGTAACACAGGGTTAACCTAGAACAGGTTCCGCTCCCTCAATATGATTAGACAAAACATTTAAATTTACATTTTATTGTCAAATAAAATTATTGATTATGAAATAACCTGTACTGTTATCATATTGAAGGATAAATAAACGATTTATTATTATATTATTATTAATGATTTATCCATTATTGGACGACCAATAGCATTAGCCTTGGCCATCGAAGTCATGGTGTCAAGTGCAAACCTTATCGCCCATCACTAGTATCATCATCCCACTCAGTTTCTAATCACTGGTCGAGATAATGCAGCATTTTTCTAACTACATTATAACCGTCAACCGATTTAATTCCCCCCCATAATGGCGTAATTGCGCCCCGTTCGTGCGTATGCGCAGGCATAGTCTTCGCCAATGGCGTCACAGAGTAGAGTTATTGGCAAAGTGCGTAAAGAATTTTTTAAGAGTTTATCATTGCAGGCGCATATGTTACTTATTATTAATTATTTAGTGTTACTAACTAACTCCTTCCAGATCGATTTTCGGCCACGGCGACTGGCACCTAGTTGGAGCTGCGTTGATGTGCTCGCAGATGCATAGCCAATTTTTGCAGTAAATGTGCGCCAAGTCTCAAGTCAGCACGCCTTCGATATAATTATAATGGATGGCCGCAGGTGGTCGGGCCTTGAGCTCGTCTCGCTCTCTGCTCTTCGGTTCTTCTCAAACTCAAACACCTTGGTGTTCACCGTACGCTTCCAGAGTGGCCGATCTACTGCCATTATCTCCCACTGCGACGAGTCGTGATCACAACGTTTCATGAGTGTCTTAAGCACATCTTTTTAGCACAGGAATTGGCCTTAACGTTTTTTACCACCACGTATTTAGTGTTAGTCACATATAGGCTGAAAAGCTAATTGCAATTTCGTAGTAGCGGCCATCTAGGGCCAATTCTTATCAAACTTAGCTACGAATCAAGTATCTTTTAATTAATTAAAGTAAAATCACCTGATGCCACTAAAAAACATTCACTTCTAACTGAAACCCCGATATTTTGCGTCGGGAATAACAAAAATCGTAATGATTATTTGCTGTCGATAATGTTTAAAATTTATTTTTGTAATTGTTGTCTAATGAAGTCCGGAGTAACCGCTTTTGTATAAGTTTTTAATGTACACTGACATTCACACAGCGCCATTTTACCTCCTTAAAGTAAGAAGCTTGTACAAATATTAGAAAAGAGTAGGAAGCAGACGCATATAGATAGAATAGGAACGCTTAAACCAATACAAACCACACACGTTTATGCACATAAATGTTTGATCTGCCCGGATTCAAACCCAAAACCCTAAATGCCCACTTGTCAACTATTACACCACATTAGTCGTAATTTGTAAAATATATATTTTTGCTTTTGAACATTCCACAAACATCTTGTACTAGACGTACTGCGTATAATCATACTGTGGCATGACGCAGAGTCACCTTATCAGCTCTTCAAAATCTGTCGCCGTATCCACTCGGTTGGTCTAACTAATAACTCAGTTAATAGTCAGTAATTTCGTGCCTTTGTTTGTCACGATGCCTGTAGCTTTAATTGCGTGAGCTCTTTTTATAAGATCTCATTTTTTGATTCGTATGTAATTAATGCGGTTGTAATAGAAAAGGGTGTCTTGTAAATACATGGAGCGATTTTAACTTGGCGTCTTTGTTATTTAAACATTGTTAATTACTAATTACATCCAAGTATTACTGTTTTGGGGTTACCCCCAAACATATACTAGGTTATCTCACCGCAATGCCAAAGGTTGAGGTTCTAGTCCCACTTTGGGATGCCCTTAGGCTTGTTGTGTAATTTTTAAGGCTGAGAGTCTTTGCCCTCGCCACTTCCCCGTTGAAGCTATAAAGTCCATGTGGTCCATCGGCGGTCAACAGCTCAACAGTCTTATCGAAAAAAAAAACTGTTCTGGGGCACGTTATCTCTATTGTTATTTCACGTTATTTGTGAAATCGTTATTTTATAAAAATATTTGATTTTTTACTTTTAACAGGACGTAACAACTGAACTTGTCTTACCGTTATTGAAGGGTTTTACATCTCCATGCTTGACAAATGGGTTGGAGGTACACCTTTTGAAGGAGATACCTATAAATAACAGTTTAGGTGTAACAATAGAGTGCTGCTACCTAATCTCTGCCGAATTTTTATTCACTAGGACAATTCTTCTTTCCGAACTGACTACTGCTGTTAGCCGCAGATGGCCTTTACAGATCCTCCGAACAGGGTTCTGGGCTCACCTATACTACTTCACCATCAGCTCATTAAGCTCCCTACCGAGGTGCATGAGCCTATCCGTAAAGTGTGTATAGGCCTTAGTCGTTCACACGTGCCCAGTTCTCGCACTACCTTTGAAACTCTTGGCAGGCGTGCGCAGGTTTCCAGACGATGTTTTCCTTCACTACTACTTGTCATCTAAAAATACTTAGTACCAGTTCATTTGCAAGCCACCCACGTTAACGTCTCCATCAAGAAGTCACCCGTGACGACACCTGCCAAGAATCAATCAAACGCTCACCTACACGCGTGTAATGAGCTGGAACACCGCATAGTTTTGGTTAGTTAACGTTAACCAGCGGACCGTGCACGAAGAATTGGGGTCCTTTATATTTATGGTGCCCTGGTGTAATAATATTTATTTTCCTCAGTTACTTCCGCTGGACACCCTTTGTGTTTGATTAAACAGAATGCAATAGAGCTTTTAGGATCTTGTTATGTGAATCAAAATAGGAGAAACCATCGGTTTCTATAAGGAGAGTGCGCGCAGGCACTTCGCAGCTTGATACCACCCTCTGAATTTTACCATAGGACCACTAGACGACGGGAGTGCTTTCACCGCCATGTGGTTGACTTTTCGGCAATCCGCACTAAGCGTTCTGCTGCGTTGTTTTTGGTTCGCACTGTAAGGAAGTGGAATGCCCTTCCTGCTTCTGAGTTTCCGGAGACTTATAACTTCGGTGTTTTCAATGCCAGAGTGAATAGAAATTGTCTGGGTAAACGTGTATCCCGCTCTCTTCAACGTATTGCATTTCATTATTGGACATAATTCTCCCCCATTCTGAGCTGATTCTGAAGGCGAAAGACCGGGATTAATCCCGGTCTTTCGCCTTCCTCACCCCACCCCCACCAGCTTTCATAAGTCTTGAACTTTCGAGCTTTTTCTTTATTCTATTCCGACTTTATTTATTTCATAATCTCAGTAGATCATGACTTTTTCAAGCTACAACTTTGACGAATAGTGGTGTAATGGTTGAAACGTCAGCTATTGCAATAAGGTTTCCGGATTCGATCCTCGGGCAGTACAAACATATGTTCGTAGTAAATTTTAATGTATTCACAAAAAGTACGAAACATAAGAACCTAAGCAAGAATTTAAGCATGGAGCTAGTGAGGTATTCATCTAGCTCCATGCTTAAATTGAGAATTAAATTGAGATGCTGATCTATGAATGTCTATGGATCATCACTATCAGCTCATTTTACGTCCCCAGTTCCCCACCGAATGGCACAAGCTTACCCGTATAGGTTGTATAGGCTTTAGTCGTCCACGCAGGCCCAGTGCGGATTGGCCAACTTCTCGCATAACCTTTGAAAATGCAGGCGTGCGCAGGTTTCCTCACGATGTTTTTCCTTTACCGGAAGAGCGTTGGATAAATCACACCTCAAATTATAAATACCTCTTGAATATTTTCTGGAGACTTTTGTCCACAAATACCATGTCGTAACACCAAAATCCACATGTTCCATTCCGGTCGGTCGGTCACGGTAAGTATCATGCACCGCCATTACTCGTTGTGTGAGGACTTGGGGCCGAGGAGCGTCGATCCTTATCAGCGTCACGGTCTATTGCTCCCGTGTGTTCATCGACAATTGAGCTAGTGCCGTTTTAATTTGGTTTGGACTCAGAGACGTGTTTGGATATTTAGGGAAAATTCAATCGAATTTTACTGACCAAGATCTTAGTAAGGAA